>OV277863.1:85041880-85279272 GCA_922989275.2 Gari tellinella | reverse complement strand
CTATGCATTTCCTTGTAGCCCGGACCCTTCTGAACAACCTTTGTTCTTTCACTTATATAGAAATATGGCTCTAGGACAGGCTATACCTGCCCGAAACACACCACCCCCCCTCTGTCCTGCATTCGGACTTAGGTTATTCTATGAAAACAGCCAAATCAGAGGGGGGTGGGGCTTTTGGGACAAGAATACTGAGACTCACAGCCATATTTTTAATAAGGTCAAAGAATAAAAGTTGTTCAGAACATACAGCTCTACAACATATCTGAGGCCCGGGTACTTAGAACCCACCAACCGGGTCTTGCACGGGCTCGAACCTTGGTCTTTGACCATAGTGGGACCATAAACCCCAAAGTCTTTTTTTCTATTTTTAAGGCCTAAAGACACCTAGATAAATCATTTATACACCCCCTCTGAAAATTTGAGCGGTATCCAACAACCCCTTAGGGTCCTACTGGGGATCGGACTGAGGTCACCCCATATCATTTGGATCATTGGAACAAGGTTAAAGTACTTTTCGGCCACATTTCTAAATATATCAAAGAACAAATGTTGTTCAGAGAGTCAAACTCTACATTATAGTCGAAAACCGGGTTATTCTAACGCCCTTTTTTTTTTTTTTTTTTGAGTCTAAGGGGTACCCCTTAGAGTTTTCTTGAAAAAAATAAAAGTTTTTCTAACAGTTTCTTTGGTTTGTTTCAAGTTCATATAGGCCCAGTAACCCTAAAAAACACTTTTAAAGCAAACTGTCTATTCCTTAAGGCGCCTTTTGCTTTACTTTCAGTCTACTTTATATAGGAAAAATCAGAAGGGCTTTGGGGACAAAAATAATGTGACCCACAGCCACATTTTTAATAAAGTCAAAGAATAAAAGATGTTCAGAACATCCAGCTCTACAACATATCTGAGGCCAAGGTACTTAGAACCCACCGACCGGGTCCTACAGAGACTCGAACTTTGGTCTCTGATCATGGTTGGACCATAAACCCCTAAGTATTTTTTTGTATTTTTTAGGCATAGAGTCACCTAAATAAATCATTTATACACATCCCCTGAAAATTTGAGCGGTATCCAACAACCCTTAGGGTCCTACTGGGGATCGGACTTAGGTCACCCTATAACGTTAAAGTACTGGTTTAGGGGTGGTCTTTTGGGACAATAATAATGAGACTCACAGCCACATTTTAAATAATGTCAAAGAATAAAAGATGTTAAGAACACCCATCTTTACAACATATCTGAGGCCTAGGTACTTAGAACCCACCGACCGGGTCTTTACAGGGACTCAAACCTTGGTCTCTGACAAGGTTGGACCATAAACCCCGAAGTATATTTTTTTATTTTTTAGGCATAGAGTTACCTAGATAAATCATTTATACACATCCCCTGAACATTTGAGCGGTATCCAACAACCCTAAGGGTCCTACTGGGGATCGGACTTAGGTCACCCTATAACGTTAAAGTAAATGGTTTAGGGGTGTTCTTTTGGGACAAGATTAATGTGACTCAGAGCCACATTTTTAATAAGGTCTAAGAATAAATGTTGTTCAGAACATCCAACTCTACAACATATCACAGGCCTAGATTTTTAGAACCCACTAACCGAGTTGAACACGGACTCGAACTTTGGTCTCTAATCATGGTGTGAATATAACCCTTTAGGCCGGTTTTTTTAAATAGGTCAAAGAACAAATGTTGTTCAGAACATCCAGATAAGGCTAACCATGTAGGTTTTAAGCTTTCAGATACTCTCAGAAAAAATACTATATCGCCTTTAAATTCCTTCTTTATTTTAACGGGTCCCCCAATAGACCATACCATAAAACTACTAAGTTGGATATAAGTATAAGGAGCCACTTTTTTAATTAAGTCTAAGAACAAAACATGTTCAGAACACCCAGCTTAAAAGAAACATACAGGTTTAAAGCTCTCAGATACTCTCCAAAAAAATACTAGATCACATTAAAATTCCTTCTTTATTTTAATGGGTCCCCCAATAGACCATACCAAAAACTACAAAGTTGGATAATAAGTTAAGGAGCCACTTTTTTAATTAGATCTAAGAACAAAACATGTTCAGAACACCCAGCTTAAAAGAAACATACAGGTTTAAAGCTCACAGATACTCTCAATAAAAATACTATATCACTTTAAAATTCCTTCTTTATTCTAATGGGTCCCCCAATAGACCAGGGCTGGGTCCCCCTATAGACCAGGGTCCCCCGCCTAGACCATTTCTTGGGTCCCCGACCTAGACCGTGTCCCCAGATAGACCATATTTGGGTCCCCGAAAACGCCACTAACCCTAACCCTAACCCTAACCCTAACCCTAACCCTAACCCTAACCCTAACCCTAACCCTAACCCTAACCCTAACCCTAACCCTAACCCTAACCCTAACCCTAACCCTAACCCTAACCCTAACCCTAACCCTAACCCTAACCCTAACCCTAACCCTAACCCTAACCCTAACCCTAACCCTAACCCTAACCCTAACCCTAACCCTAACCCTAACCCTAACCCTAACCCTAACCCTAACCCTAACCCTAACCCTAACCCTAACCCTAACCCTAACCCTAACCCTAACCCTAACCCTAACCCTAACCCTAACCCTAACCCTAACCCTAACCCTAACCCTAACCCTAACCCTAACCCTAACCCTAACCCTAACCCTAACCCTAACCCTAACCCTAACCCTAACCCTAACCCTAACCCTAACCCTAACCCTAACCCTAACCCTAACCCTAACCCTAACCCTAACCCTAACCCTAACCCTAACCCTAACCCTAACCCTAACCCTAACCCTAACCCTAACCCTAACCCTAACCCTAACCCTAACCCTAACCCTAACCCTAACCCTAACCCTAACCCTAACCCTAACCCTAACCCTAACCCTAACCCTAACCCTAACCCTAACCCTAACCCTAACCCTAACCCTAACCCTAACCCTAACCCTAACCCTAACCCTAACCCTAACCCTAACCCTAACCCTAACCCTAACCCTAACCCTAACCCTAACCCTAACCCTAACCCTAACCCTAACCCTAACCCTAACCCTAACCCTAACCCTAACCCTAACCCTAACCCTAACCCTAACCCTAACCCTAACCCTAACCCTAACCCTAACCCTAACCCTAACCCTAACCCTAACCCTAACCCTAACCCTAACCCTAACCCTAACCCTAACCCTAACCCTAACCCTAACCCTAACCCTAACCCTAACCCTAACCCTAACCCTAACCCTAACCCTAACCCTAACCCTAACCCTAACCCTAACCCTAACCCTAACCCTAACCCTAACCCTAACCCTAACCCTAACCCTAACCCTAACCCTAACCCTAACCCTAACCCTAACCCTAACCCTAACCCTAACCCTAACCCTAACCCTAACCCTAACCCTAACCCTAACCCTAACCCTAACCCTAACCCTAACCCTAACCCTAACCCTAACCCTAACCCTAACCCTAACCCTAACCCTAACCCTAACCCTAACCCTAACCCTAACCCTAACCCTAACCCTAACCCTAACCCTAACCCTAACCCTAACCCTAACCCTAACCCTAACCCTAACCCTAACCCTAACCCTAACCCTAACCCTAACCCTAACCCTAACCCTAACCCTAACCCTAACCCTAACCCTAACCCTAACCCTAACCCTAACCCTAACCCTAACCCTAACCCTAACCCTAACCCTAACCCTAACCCTAACCCTAACCCTAACCCTAACCCTAACCCTAACCCTAACCCTAACCCTAACCCTAACCCTAACCCTAACCCTAACCCTAACCCTAACCCTAACCCTAACCCTAACCCTAACCCTAACCCTAACCCTAACCCTAACCCTAACCCTAACCCTAACCCTAACCCTAACCCTAACCCTAACCCTAACCCTAACCCTAACCCTAACCCTAACCCTAACCCTAACCCTAACCCTAACCCTAACCCTAACCCTAACCCTAACCCTAACCCTAACCCTAACCCTAACCCTAACCCTAACCCTAACCCTAACCCTAACCCTAACCCTAACCCTAACCCTAACCCTAACCCTAACCCTAACCCTAACCCTAACCCTAACCCTAACCCTAACCCTAACCCTAACCCTAACCCTAACCCTAACCCTAACCCTAACCCTAACCCTAACCCTAACCCTAACCCTAACCCTAACCCTAACCCTAACCCTAACCCTAACCCTAACCCTAACCCTAACCCTAACCCTAACCCTAACCCTAACCCTAACCCTAACCCTAACCCTAACCCTAACCCTAACCCTAACCCTAACCCTAACCCTAACCCTAATTAGGATAATCACCCCAACCCCAGGGTCCCCCGTAGTCCAGTCTAACCCTAGGGGTACTTCTAACATGGGGTTAAGGAGGGTTTTTAGATATCAAGTAGGGTTTTATATCTAACAAGGATCGTAAAACAGTCTGTGTTTAACCACGGCTTAGTTTGGTCATGGGGTTAAAAAAATATTCAATTTAACCCCATTGCTATTTAAGAAACGGGGTTATTGTTAAGATGTATCACGTACGTAGTTAGATATACGTATCTCTAGACGTTTTTGGCGGCTTTTTGATATCTAGTTTCCCTAGAAAAAGTTAGAAAGTTAACCCAAAAAATGGGGTATAGGTCTAACCCTAGGTCGGTACTACATGAATCTCAGTATTATGTGGGGTTAGGGTCAACTTTGTTATTCTTGTGAGATAAGGGAAAACCTTTTGCAGGGATGAAATTAGGCGCAAAAAAAGGCTAACCATGTTTTAAAATCAGTGCTAGTGCTATTTAAAAGTGCTAACCCTAGGCAAAAAATTTAGGGTTAAATTATAGGACTATAGGGGGGACCCGGGGGACCCTGGGGTTAACGAAAAATGGCCAAAAAGTGTCATTTTTGGCGTTTTATTGCGTTGAAACCAGGATTACTTTTTTGAGCGTTAAAAGTTAGGGTACCCGTATTTTTTTACCTTAATCGTAGTCCCTCAAATAAAGGGTTAGGGTTAAGATTAAAATATTTTTTCAAAAAGTTGTAGTCCAGTCCCCCCTACCTAATATGGACACTCATATCTCTTGAACTAGGTGGAAATTCCATAATCTGAGTTCATATTTCTGGAAACGGAACTCTAAACTCAAGATACAGGTAGTAGCTCATGGGAACTCGGCGTTTTAGTCACCTAGCTTGACCTCCGAACATGACCAAAAAGTGACAAAAATGACTCCTTGACCCCTACCTACTTTGATTTTTTTTTTTAGCTCTGTTTAAAGCTTCATTGAGCTCAGGCTCAGAAGAACAGATAAGAAGGCTTATATGTACTGATATGTGGTTAGAAAATCCATATTTAAGAACGTTCTTGGCCACTCTGTTATGTCTAACTCAAAACAGGGTCAAAATTTGGGTTAGGGTTAGTGTTTCGGATGTCATAACTTCGTTAAATGGAACATCTCGATATAAGTGAGACTTGCTGAGGCTAGAACAGACATTTTTGAGCAGCTTAGCGCTTATTTTAGAGCTCTAAGGTGTCTATAAATATATTTTTTTAATTTTCAAATAAGGTCACCCTATCTCCACCTAGGGTTAGGGTTGGGGTTACGGGGGACCCATAGTCCAGTGTGCTATATATATGTTATGAGATGATCTGGAGCTACACTGTTTGCTAATACCTACATAAACTATGCATTTCCTTGTAGCCCGGACCCTTCTGAACAACCTTTGTTCTTTCACTTATATAGAAATACGGCTCTAGGACAGGCTATACCAGCCCGAAACACACCACCCCCCTCTGTCCTGCATTCGGACTTAGGTTATTCTATGAAAACAGCCAAATCAGAGGGGGTGGGGCTTTTGGGACAAGAATACTGAGACTCACAGCCATATTTTTAATAAGGTCAAAGAATAAAAGTTGTTCAGAACATACAGCTCTACAACATATCTGAGGCCCGGGTACTTAGAACCCACCAACCGGGTCTTGCACGGGCTCGAACCTTGGTCTTTGACCATAGTGGGACCATAAACCCCAAAGTCTTTTGTTCTATTTTTAAGGCCTAAAGACACCTAGATAAATCATTTATACACCCCCTCTGAAAATTTGAGCGGTATCCAACAACCCCTTAGGGTCCTACTGGGGATCGGACTGAGGTCACCCCATATCATTTGGATCATTGGAACAAGGTTAAAGTACTTTTCGGCCACATTTCTAAATATATCAAAGAACAAATGTTGTTCAGAGAGTCAAACTCTACATTATAGTCAAAAACCGGGTTATTCTAACGCCTTTTTTTTTTTTTTTTTTTTGAGTCTAAGGGGTACCCCTTAGAGTTTTCTTGAAAAAAATAAAAGTTTTTCTAACAGTTTCTTTGGTTTGTTTCAAGTTCATATAGGCCCAGTAACCCTAAAAAACACTTTTAAAGCAAACTGTCTATTCCTTAAGGCGCCTTTTGCTTTACTTTCAGTCTACTTTATATAGGAAAAATCAGAAGGGCTTTGGGGACAAAAATAATGTGACCCACAGCCACATTTTTAATAAAGTCAAAGAATAAAAGATGTTCAGAACATCCAGCTCTACAACATATCTGAGGCCAAGGTACTTAGAACCCACCGACCGGGTCCTACAGAGACTCGAACTTTGGTCTCTGATCATGGTTGGACCATAAACCCCTAAGTATTTTTTTTTATTTTTTAGGCATAGAGTCACCTAGATAAATCATTTATACACATCCCCTAAAAATTTGAGCGGTATCCAACAACCCTTAGGGTCCTACTGGGGATCGGACTTAGGTCACCCTATAACGTTAAAGTACTGGTTTAGGGGTGGTCTTTTGGGGCAAGAATAATGAGACTCACAGCCACATTTTAAATAAGGTCAAAGAATAAAAGATGTTTAGAACACCCATCTCTACAACATATCTGAGGCCTGGGTACTTAGAACCCACCGACCGGGTCTTTACAGGGACTCAAACCTTGGTCTCTGATAAGGTTGGACCATAAACCCCGAAGTATATTTTTTTATTTTTTAGGCATAGAGTCACCTAGATAAATCATTTATACACACCCCCTGAACATTTGAGCGGTATCCAACAACCCTAAGCGTCCTACTGGGGATCGGACTTAGGTCACCCTATAACGTTAAAGTAACTGGTTTAGGGGTGTTCTTTTGGGACAAGATTAATGTGACTCAGAGCCACATTTTTAATAAGGTCCAAGAACAAAAGGTGTTCAGAACACCCAACTCTACAATAATCACAGGCCTAGATTTTTAGAACCCACTAACCGAGTTGAACACGGACTCGAACTTTGTTCTCTAATCATGGTGTGAATATAAACCCTTTAGGCCGGTTTTTTTAAATAGGTCAAAGAACAAATGTTGTTCAGAACATCCATTTAAGGCTAACCATGTAGGTTTTAAGCTTAACCCTACGCTCAGGAAAAATACTATATCGCCTTTAAATTCCTTCTTTATTTTAATGGGTCCCCCACTAGTCCAGTCCAAAAACAACTAAGTTGGAATACAATGATAATGAGCCACATTTCTAATTAAGTCAAAGAACATAACATGTTCAGAACACCCAGATTAAAAGAAACATACAGGTTTAAAGCTCCCAGATACTCTCCAAAAAAATACTACATCACATTAAAATTCCTTCTTTATTTTAACGGGTCCCCCGCTAGTCCAGTCCAAAAACAACAAAGTTTAATTAACAAGTTTAGGAGCCACTTTTTTAATTAAGTCAAAGAACAAAACATGTTCGGAACACCCAGATTAAAAGAAACATACAGGTTTAAAGCTCCCAGATACTCTCCAAAAAAATACTACATCACATTAAAATTCCTTCTTTATTTTAACGGGTCCCCCGCTAGTCCAGTCCAAAAACAACAAAGTTTAAATAACAAGTTTAGGAGTCACTTTTTTAATTAAGTCAAAGAACAAAACATGTTCGGAACACCCAGATTAAAAGAAACATACAGGTTTGAAGCTCCCAGATACTCTCAATAAAAATACTATATCACATTTAGATTCCTTCTTTATTTTAATGGGTCCCCCTATAGTCCAGTCTGGGTCCCCCATGCAGACCAGGGTCCCCCGCCCTAGACCACTCGTGGGTCCCCCGCCCTAGTCCAGGTCCCCCGCCCTAGACCACTTTTGGGTCCCCTGGAAGTCCACTAACCCTAACCCTAACCCTAACCCTAACCCTAACCCTAACCCTAACCCTAACCCTAACCCTAACCCTAACCCTAACCCTAACCCTAACCCTAACCCTAACCCTAACCCTAACCCTAACCCTAACCCTAACCCTAACCCTAACCCTAACCCTAACCCTAACCCTAACCCTAACCCTAACCCTAACCCTAACCCTAACCCTAACCCTTTTCTCCACTGTATCAACCTCGCTAAAGTCGAACATATCTATATTTCAGAGTTAAAAAATGCTAAAGTTTGAGCTTTGAAATAATATTTTTTAATTTAAGATCGAGTTCAAATTAATGTGTCATCGGTAGTAACACGAATAATTTGGACTTAAATGAGTCTGAGATACAGTGGAGAAAACGTTATTTTTTCCCAATAAACGCGTTTACGCCGGTAACCCTGCGTCTGATCAGGCTCCAAACTGTTTGTCACTCAGATAAAAATAAATAGAGAAAAATGTCAAAAAGTTGTTATTTTCTACGTTTTAGTGTTTTGCGTTTGCGTTTCGTTTCGTTTAAACGGGAAAGAATAACGTTTTCTCCACTGTAGCAAGATTCAACTGTAAGTCCTTCAACCCTTGAGGGACCCAAAACTTCATTTTAATTTTTTTAAAGAAAGTGCTGTTTATATATCATGTTCCATGTTATGAGCAGATTTTAAAACGGTAACTCATTTAGTAAGCCAGCACTTATTTCTAAAGCAATGATACGTCTAAAGACAAGTGGCTACTTAATTCATGAAAAAGTAATGCAGAAAAGTCAAAGATTATATATGCATTGTATTTATTATTCATTAAGCAACCGTCAAACCATAATTTTGCATGATTAAATGGGTGCTTTATAACCGATTGACTGTTACAAATAATCAATACTCATTATTGACTGTTATCAATTAGAATTCTGTTTTGGGTAGATGGGAGAAAGAAAAATATAAAAATACCAAATTGAAATTGTTTTTCGTTTTAATTGTACATAGGCAACAACTTATCTTTCTAGTCTACTTTTGCAAATGAATTTAAGTAAACTATGAACATTCACACTAGAGTTGCATGTCTTGCATATAAAGAAGGAATCGCTTATCCTGTACAATGTTCGACAAGTGGAGTTTTCTATCATGATTTAACCCATAACCCCATACAACTAAAATGGTTGTTTCCCCATAGGGTTACCACATGGTCTGTTTTTAGTTTTGAAGAAAAGTGACCACTTAAAACATGCTGAAAGTAAAGCAGAATGCACCTGAAAACATTATGCTCTAATTCAACCTGAATTAAGCTATCATGCGCTAGGTTTTAGAAAATATTATTGTGCATATTTATGAACCTAAGTGTTAAGTGAAAGAATAAATAGACGTACTCATGGCGTGATGGGTTAAACACGCTTCCTATTCCGCCACATATGCACCATTAGCAAATTTTACCATTTCTTGAAACATGACACATTACAGCAGGATGAAAGTAAACCCGAAAGCTCATACGGTAGCTTTGTATGGCTCGTATCCTACTATAAGCAACTACCTGCTATTTACATGGAAAACACCCTACATGTATGACGGAAAGGCTTAACAGTAATAGGTAAGGCAACTAACCTGTTAGGTCCTGATAATCCTTTACTCAGAAAATGTACTTTTTAAATGTAGCATTTAATTCAAAAGCACAATGTGCTTTACTTTCTACCAGCTTTAACCCTTTCCCCAATAGAAGCGACTTTTAGCGTATTTAATTAATTCCTCCGCTGAAGAAAATAGTTCCAGTTTATATCCCCATGAACAATTACCATAACAAATGTTTTTATATAACCTAGAAGATGGTAGTTTAAAGCAGGCTGAAAGTAAAGCAGAATGTGCCTTAAGGCACATTCTGCTTTACTTTCAACCTGCTTTAAGTGATCACCTGTATTTAATGTTATAAACTGGTTATTGGGTAAAGGGTTAATGTGCATAAGGTTCCATTCCGCTTTACTTTCAAGCTGTTTTAAGTGGTCATCTGTCTTCAAAACTAGTAAATGGTCATGGAGAGCAGGGTCGTATCATATTTCTCTTTAACTCATTTGACCCTGACACATCAATGTAAAGTTTCCAAAATCTAGGAAATTAATGATTTCTAGAAATTAATGAAAAATTCATAGAAATCACTGAATCGCTTAGAGTTTTTGTAAATGGTAAGGGGGTCTCGTATATATTTCAAACAAGAGAGTATAGCTGACAAAATGGAGATAATATATGTCCCGGTGCGGGGTCCTTTTTGACCCAATGGTCATAGTTTAAACAATCTTGATAGAGGAACTGTAGATTAATCTACCGGTATGTGCCTAATATCTTAAGTTTCTAGAAGTGTACTGATGCCAAACATCAGAGCTCTGGCCACATTAGTTACAGAGAAGAAGACATTATAAAACTAAATGTAAAACTGTGACCTCCGGGGCGGGGCCGATTTAAACCCAAGGGGCATAATTTGAACAATCGTGATCTGTAGATCGTATGTGCCAAATATCTAAGCTCTGGTCCTTGTAGTTTTTGACAAGAACATTATTTAAAATGTCCTTATATTTTTACTTCGGTTGCGAAGGCAACAATAGTTATGCATTGTTTTTAATTCTATGAACAATTCGAAAGAGTTAGACCCAAGGAACATTCCAGTAAATTTTGGTTGAAATCTGTCAAGCGGTATAGGAGGAGATGTCGATTGAAACAATTGTTTACGCTAATGGACAAAGGGGCCATCAGAATAGCTTACATTGAGCGTTTGGCTTAGCTGAGCTAAAAACAGGGGATCATGTGTTAGGTAAAAAAAGGTATCAACGACTTCAACCGTTTTGATGCGAGATAAAACGGTAAATCAAGTATAATTATTTGTAAACTTCTGACATGAGAATCACTACAATAATGCCTCCCCTTTCAAAATGTGTATCTTAAAGTTGGGTTAAACACACTTTAATTATTTGCTCAATGAATACTCATTTAAAGCATTTAATTTATTCCTTCACTCAAGAAAATATTTCCACTTTACGCAGTCATAGAAATGCACCATATGATATATTTTCCATATCCTAGTAGATGATAGCTTAAAACAGTCTCAAATTTAACCATAATGTTTATGAAGCATTCTGCTTAACATTCAGCCTGCTTTAAGCAACTATCTGTTTAAATAATGAAAAACATTATGTTGATTAAAGCGTTAATATAGGCGATTTGCGCACATTAGTAATTGGTAGTAATCTTAAAGGAGGCTAAATTTGAGCAGAAATGTATTCTGTAGGAGATGTCTACTATAATTTGAGCCTATTCAAACAGTGTAAACCTAGATCAGGGGACTCCTAATAGGGATCCACTGATAAGGGTCTTTTTATCATGTTGCAATAAATTGTAACAAACTATTGAAACCTAACGTCACATATATACATTATTAACCAACAATGTTCCTGTGAAGAGTACACTACAAACAATGTTCATGTGAGTATTATACTAGTCCTATGCAAAGAGTGTAGACCCAGATCAGAGGGACTTTAATGGGAATTATCGGATTAGGGTCATAACTATTTGTCATGTTGCAATAAATTGTAACAAACTCATTGAAACATAGTGGCACATAAGAGTACACTTGATCTTTTTAGCAAACAGTGCAGACTTTAGTCAGACAGCTTGAGAAGAGGCTGTTTGATTCCGGTCTATATTTGTTTGGAAAGAGTAGTCTTTATTAGCTTTGTTTCTACCATATATGGGCAATTTGAACGCCCCATAGAGAGTGGGGAGGGATACAGCAAACCCTAGCGCGATGCCCTACTCTTACTACCAGTTATCTAGTTTTATAGAAGTCTAGTGTAAAGCACTGGTACATGGGACCTCGGTTTGTAAGGTCACAGCTGGACGACTGTTGGGGGAGTTCAAACTAACACCCCCTGGTTCTGTAGTCGAACATGCTAGCACTGGACCACGTCTGCCGGTAATCTTGATAAGTATTCATAAAATCATAAAAACACTACTATATTATTCATCGTGTTATTGGTGAGTTAAACACCAAAAGCTAAGAATTGTGAACAAACATTGCAGATCTAGCGACCGTCCACAAGTTGATCGATTAAGTTTATTAAGTGTCTATGCTGGTAAATTCATCTTTAGTTGTCCTCTTGATCCAATAGATCTATAGTGCCTTTGTATTGGAAGTTAACATGTATCTTTGAACGTCTCAATGATGGCAAGATCTCCAATTCAGAACATATTACTTAGTTAAAACAAAAAAAAGAATAACACAACAGGACACAGTGTATAATAGCTTTCTGAACTCAATCATGGCATTCACCACACCAGGAGACTGGATTGAAGTGCAACATCCTCAGGATAGCAATCTCATTATAGGCTTTTCCCCTTGGCTGATATTGGAATATATTCACAACTAATCAGTCTACAAAGGTTTCCAAGTTAGAAATGGAATGCTTTGGTTTGGTGTTTTTGCAATAATTAACTCAACCAAATATTATCTGCAACACTCCAAAACGTCTACTAAAAGCTTAAAGGCCATATGCAAAGTTTCTACAATCTAGGCTGACTGATCATACAGCAGTTAGGGGTCCAGTAAGTACCAACAATCTGAAACAGACAAAATGTACATAAATGTCTATAGCTACTGAAGCTCAATGTAAATCTTAGAGAACAAGAACGGTGACACAGTAAGTGACAAATGCCCCGTGGTGTTTTGTCAATGCAATGTTTCCATTTGGCTATAAAATATAATCAAACAGCAGATATTGTACTCCTTTTAATTTTGTTTTTATTCAATTGAAAAGGTTTAAACTATGAAAAATAAACAGTCTTGCAAATCTAGAAACCTCTTATTCAAATGCATTATCACAATAGCATCATAAAGTCATATCGATGTCATGATGACGTCGTCTTCATAACAACGTTTGTCATATTTAGGGCTATTTTTTAACATTGATCACATGATTACAGTTATGGGAAATGTTTAATTTACCGTATTTCACCTCTAAATGACATTGACCTTTGTTGGACATGACCCAAGTTGTACCAAATTCAAGAGCTTTTGGAATTGAGTACACACTTCAAAAATAAAATATCTACCACATAAGCTCCCAAAGGTATGGTCAATTTTACCTCCAAATAACCTTGACTTTTGTCAGACATGACCAAAGTAGTACTTGGCTCAAGAGCTAAAGGATAGTACACATACCAAATATAAAGTCTCTATCCTATGTAGCTCCAAAGTTATGGCCAAGGTTAAAGCTGTGTACAGACAACCAACCAGACAGATAGATAAACAAACAGACCAAAACCAATATGCCCCCAACTAAGTCGTGCGGGGGCATAAAAATGTCCAACATATATTTGCAAATCGCACAGACCCTATTTCGCACAGACTCTCATTTACGTATGTAATATGGTGTTTGTAATATAATGATTTAATGTCATGCAAGAATGATACCTAAAACCAGGACCCCTCGCTGACAGGGCGAGCGTTCTCCCATCTGAGCTATCTAGGCCGCTTACCTAAATCTCTTATTATTTAACTTTAAACGCATCCTGTCTTCACCACACACGGTGGCATTCCCTTTACATTAAAAATTACCCGTGAGGGTGTGTGGTAGCATTTATAGATAATCATAATCACCCTCCATTTGATTCTGATATGTCAGACACAGGAAAAGATGGTCCTGGGGTTTCAACCAAATGTATATTGGGCTTGACTGTCTTGGCGTACACTCTCTTACTTCTCCTATTGATGTTGTTCTATTCCCATACCTGTGAAAACACTCTCAGTTATTATTATTATAATTACTATTTAAATAACGAGGCCAAAATCCAACATCTGTTCTATTGCACGATAAAACATTGGTATGAATTCATTATTTTACTAACACTTAAATATAACCACAATTTGCATCGACGCAACGGCTTAACATTTCTCGGCGCACGCATTTTCAAATGTTGGAAGTCATATCAGGTCACATTAAGCCGTTACAGCGTGAGTGTGTTTTATAGAAAATTTAAAAACAGATACGTTCCTACTCTGTTTTTATATAAGGCTGTGCGCCAGGTGTATAATAATTATCTTTAAATTAAATAAGTTACCACTATCTATCAGTGTCTTTACATCAGATAATATCGCAATTTAACCTCTTACCCCATAGCGTCTGTTTAGTTTTGAAGACAGGTCACCACTTAAAGAAGGTTGACAGTAAAGCAGAATGCGCCTTAAGGCACATTCTGTTTTATTTTAGCCAACTTTAAGCTAACATCTACTAGGGTATATGTCTTATAGTAGATAACTAGATATTTATGACAACTGTTTTACGTTCAGCCTGTTTTAAAGCTACCATATATCTACTAAGGTATAGAAAGTATTTCTTGTGGAGTTATGGTACATTTCATGTTTTTATCTACATGTATAAAGTGGAATTATTTTCTACAGTAGAGGTATAAATTTAAAAGGTAAAAAGTTGTATTATTGGGTATTTTAGTTAATAGCATTAACCATACATCTATACATATTCAGTATAGATAGATAGACAGACAGACAGACAGGCGGACAGAGACGAGATAATATTTGTGTACAGAGACAGACTACAGAGGAGAGACAGAGAGACATACCGAGATACACTGACAGTGAAAACAGCAAGGCTTGGTACTGAATATTTTACCCAGGAATTCATTCATATCTGTTCTACACCCTACAGTTGAATGTATTCATATATGAGACGTGCCATGACAAAACCTGCCTTTTTGCATTGCAACAATGAACATAACACACACGGAAGCACATTTGTCATCCCAGGCTCTGTATCTAAATCTATTACTGGTAAATGCAATGTTTAAGATGAGTGTGGGTGTCAAACAGTGTAGATCAAGACCAGCTGCAGTGTCAACACACACCGTCTGACATTGATCTACACTTTTTGCAAGGCATGTTTTGTTATGACACGGTTCATATATTAACTCCCCTTTGAAAGCCTAGGTGTTTGCATGTACAGTTCGATGAGTATACATCAACCATCAAACACACACAAAAAACCTAAGTTGATTCCACTTTTTCAAAACAGAAACAAATGATATTATATATTCAAATTCAAGCAAAAGGTTCGTTTTCCCTTACCAAAACGCCAACCAGACATCGGCCCCAGCATCCTGCGTTTTAGACATTCTTCTCTCTTTATGATTTCCAATAGCACCCAAAACATCTTTTGTAAGTCGTAAACTATGCAATTGCTGCATCCGCACTTTATTTTTTCCTTAGTCTTTTTTGCGAGCAATTTCGAAGCAGGGGTAAAGGGGGTCTACCGGGGGGGGGGGTATATTGTTGAATATACGCTGAACATAATCTCGTTGGTTAGCCACTTTGTTTAAACAGTTGTCGTACTTTCCATTCACAAGGTAGACGTTTTGAATAGCGCGGCATGAATAAATTCAAAACAATAGATTAAAAAGTGAAATTCTTAGATAAAGCCGCTTTTTGTTAAAGAAGCACGTCCCATGTAGTTCAAATGGGATGCCAAACAACCTTTTTAAAATATGCAGGTTTCCCAAAAACATAATGCGGCTTTAAACAAGTGACGACCAAACCAAGTAGAATCCAATTCAGCATTTTCAGGAGCCTTTCAGGATAACCTCAACCACAGACTACATAGACTTGTGTTTTGATACTGAACATTTTTACAGTTTTCAAGGGTACGTGCATAATCCATCGCTAATGAATTTAGTACCGGTATAATTATACTTCTACTGACGACTACACAATTGATTTTAGTTGAAGTATGACAGCGGAATTTCCGATACGAGTGCCAAACAGTTTTCATCATAATCAAACGCTCTTGTTTTCTTTCTTCCTCTTTTGTTAGCTGCTTTTAGGAATATCCAATCAGTTTCAATTGAAAGATAGCACATATTCGTAATTAGCTTAAATTACATTTATTTCACACCTACGTCGATTAAACCAATCGAAAGTCCCTCTTGCTACCACGTGACGGTACAAGAGAAACCATTATTATACTGAATTGTAAAAAAAAAAGCTATTCCAGAAGGCCATATGTTTCTCATATCGGACTCGAATCCAGAAAATCAATATCTTTTTCCTATTGGACTGGACAACTATTCCGACACTAAGTTAAGAGTTACTTCCCTTGGCATTTCACGCGTCTGCTACAGTAGTCCCTCTCTACATCGACATCCATGTTGCTCGGAGGGAGTCGAAATAGGTAGGCAGGGTTATAGATAAGGCGCGTATTTGCGTAAATACGCAATTAAATACAGTAGAAAAGCAATTACTTTCAAATCCATGCGTACTGAAAATCAATTATTGAAAGGGTTTACGCAAAAGAATTCAAGCAGGCGCGTATCGTACGCAATAAGTCGCATTTCTCAAGTGTAATGATGGGATGTTTACTATGACACCGGGTGAATATTTTACTGATACACCGGTTAGACTGGTTATTTATTTCAAAGTAATAGCCTATAGGATTTATGCAGCGACGCTTTTCGTTAGCCTTGTTTTAAATAGTAAACCAGTCACATCGTCTGCCAGAATTTCTTCTGTCAAAATGGCATCGAGCGGACGGAAAAAGCGAATCGCGCAACACAAAAAATATTATTCAATTACGTTCAGCCTTCCGCGAACGAACCAGAAATAATTTGTAACGGTGTCGTGAATGAAATTTTGAATGATTCGTGTAACAGCCAAAAAAGAGGTTGTTACCGATATAATCGACGATCTTTTGTCCCGAAACTGTAAGTCACCAAAGAAACACGACAGTGCTAAAGTTAACAAAGTTACGGTAAAGGAATCCTGGAATGGCTTTTAAAGTTTCAGTGGCTGAAAATTAATGAATCTTACACAATGAATCTTACATGAGCTGTTGCATTTGTGTTGAAATGAGATCGAAACTGAAATTATCGAGTGTGGGCAAACGAGGTACAGTACATCAAACATTCAGCTTGTGTTTTGTATTAAATGAAAAAAACAAATAGAGTAAAAAGCAATTCATATCAAATTGATGGAGTAACGTTTTTTTGGATACTCAATTGAAATTCAGAAAACCCAATTCTTAGAAAATAGAGGGAGTAAATACCCAATTAATGCAAAACCTTATCTATAACCCTGGAAGCTGTTTTCAAATGTAATCCAAGTCTTAATTTACCCTACGGTAGGGTAAATTAAGACTTGGATTACATTTGAAAACAGCTTGAATCTCAATCAGACGCCGCGTAACGTTTGTCACTCGTCATTTTATTAATTCTATCAAAAGGTCAACTTATGTAACTTTGAGAACAACAACAGACGACAAAAAAGCTGATGGTATTGCAGCCAATGAAAAGTGTTAGACATAATTGTCCTGTTAAAGGAACTGCGACAAGAGTCGTTGTAAGGGGATGGTTGTTGTTGGGAAGGACGTTGTAGGGAGGGAACACTGTATTTTGTTTTCGGAAATTGCGAAGTCAAAGGCTAGAAGGGATTGCAAACAAACAAAAATTATGTGTTTTTTTGTCATTTTATAATTTTATGGTGTGAAATAAAAAAGGTAATTTAACAGTGTTAAGTATAATACTGAATTCAATTGGACTTGTACACAGCAGTCATAATCCATATTTCACTCGGCTATCGCCTCGTCAAATATAGATTATGACTACTGAGTACTCGTCCCATAAAATTCTGTCTTGTACTCAACACTGTTGAATAACCTCTTAATATTCCACATAAGTAAGACGCCGGTATTGCTCTTTTAAAACAACTGAACACAAATGTAATACTAAAATATGTAGAAAAGGACACCTTGCTAAGTCTGAAAATTTTGTACTGAGTGGCAAATCGTTGTTTAAATTTACGACACGAGTTCAAGTTCCACCCTTTTTAAATAGACATAACATGCTTAGCGTCAATGCATTTATTGTTAGCGAACCACTTTGACACCTTTTGTCCCTCAAAAGGCTGGTGAGTGAGTGAATAAATGTATGGCTTAAGAATGGGCAGAGATAAACAATTGCGTACTATCCAGTTAGTATTGTTCACAGCCTGTTTATTACTTGAATATGTTTAACAAAGTAAGATTGATTAATATGTTATACACATGATTGAAATATGAACCACACAATGTCAGCAAATAGGAATACGCCCTACAAAGCAAAATAGTATAACTGGAGTCAGTTATCCGGCACCAATTTCAATAAATATATCCCCCTAATCAAATCAGAATAAAAACAACTAAATGATGTGAAGGTAATTATTCTTGATTCTTTAGGATAACCATTTTAAATTCTATAAATCATACGGAGACAGCAAATTCGGTTTACCAAGAACGGTCACATGCTGGGCATGTTTATAAAATATACATCATTCATATATATAGTATGCCCGTAGGAAGAGCGCTTATTTAAAGTGGAAACGTGTGTTTGAATCTCGAAGGGAGGAACTGATGATAATGCAATGAATCTCTTTTTCTTGATTAATAAATAATAAGAGAAAAAAAGTGTCTCTCTAAAGGTTGTAATTATTAGATAATGATAAGTGTAATAGCATGCATGTTTTATGCATTTATTTAACATTCTTATATTACCGCTACCGGTTTCAATAAATTGTTAAGCGGAAAAAATGTCATTGTTTTGACGTCGTTGACGTATATTACGTCGATGCGTCATATAAACAACGTTAATGGCGTCCTGATTAATATAGTTTCACTTTCTTGATTATGAAATATATACTACCGTTTATTGTTCATTAACAATTCTCCTCTTTTAAGCGTCGATGTACGCTTGTTATAAAATTGTTTACCTAAAAGGAGCTGTTTGGCCATGTTATGCACTGTTTCCTTACAGTATCTGCATGAAATGAGTATTCACTACGCTGTGGATGTTTCAAATAGATCACATTATAGTCCAAAAGGTATATGATTATAGTTGGCGACACTCTGTATTTTGGGAGAATGTTAAAATACATCAATATAGATTTCCGGTTTATCAAAGTAAACTTATCATTATATTGTAATTAAGATTTACAAGATAACATCTCGTATGCTTGTTTAAATATTTCACCTACTAATACAGTATATTAGTGATTGCAAACAGTTCCGATGCATATAAGGTGACGAGTAACACATCTAAGCTAAATTAATTAAATGTTTGACAAGCAGATTATACTTCTACAATACTTTGTAAGGAACATACAATTATATCTGTTATCAACACAGTAATGTTCCAGAAGACAACTAGCTTACAATGACTAAATCCTTATAAAAAGCAATGTGTTCAGCAGCATAATAAGAAAAAGTTTACAAAGCACTCTTGACTTTTTAAAGTTTCAAATTCAGACTTGATTAACAACACTCCGATATAAATAACTTAATATGTATGACATTTAAAATACTGTTTTCTAAATATGTATGTCAAATTTCTTAGCCCAAAGACTTATTCGTCCGGGTTGTTATTTCCCTGTCTAAACCACACAATTTGTATAGCTTAAATAAATAAATGCTCACTATCCAAAACAGTGCAGATTGACAAATAGTGATTTTTATGAGACGCCGCATTTCATATAAAATAATCTGCAGCGTGACATGTGTTTAGATCACCCTTGTGATATGTGATAACAAAATTAAGTCGCCATAGAAAGAGAGAGAGAGTCCTTTTACTATGTGTTATGAATCAAGCTGGCAGAAATGTATTATTATACAATATTTATAAAGCACTCTTTTTACACAGGGGTTGTGCGTTCAAAAGCGCTTAACATAAAATTACATAAATGTACTTACAAAGCAATAGAAGAAAAAATAACAAATAACTACAATTAGATCTAAAATAAACATGAATAAAAATACAAAAAACAGCCCCTAAAACGGCGAACAAAATACCTCTGTCAATCAGCAATAAACCGACCGGCTGGATTGCTGACCGATATAATTGATAATATAGCGCCCAATGCATTCCGCCTAATGCAATAGAACTAGGAGAAGTAGCATGTAACAATAACGTAAAATTACTATAAGAGACGATAAACCTGATTATACATTAGACCAAACTTAAGAACTTAATCGAAAAAAGAAATCAGTACTGATCTGTTACCTGTTTCCTGGTAACAGTTGTCTAAGAATGATACCACAGACCCAGCCAGCTGGTCTAAAAAATATATCAGAGTCGTTATCCCTACCATTAAGTTCAACCAGGCAGGCTACGGGTCGACGGTACAACCCAAAAGACTTCAATTTAGACCCACAACATGTACAGCATGAACACAGCCCTATGGTAGCAGTCATCTACCCTCTCAACCCACACCTCGGGACCTATAAATCCATGGCTGAAATTACACCCTTAATTTATAAAACATAAAAATAAGAAGCTGTCTTTGAACTATACCACAGACCCTCAGTCGGTATTTAGAAAATTATTATACATTTTAGAAAGGTTATTAGCTAATACACAGTAAACGCAGTTTCAACGTCTTTACGATTTATATGATTGTAACATAAACACATATTGTCAAATATAAAAATATGTAAATGATAAAATGCATAAAAATAGATTAAAGTACATATTGACAGGGTATAAAAATAGTATTATAGGAAAACCCTTAACCCAATTTAACCAGTGTAGTGAATACTAAAGAGAAACACTTGTACATGTAAAATAAAGCATTATACGACGTCTCATTAGGAAATGTCATACTGTATATTAAACACAAACGTTGGTGTCTTAGGTTCATACTTAATATATATATATATATATAGTTTAAACATATTTTATTTCAATATATACAGATAATTAGGTGGGCCTCAAGTTCTTACAACATTAGATTCGGCCCTTCCACTATTTATACATATATTAGGGACGTGACTGAATATTCGAAACCTATTTAGTTACACGAATCTTTCCTCCTGAAAAGAAAAGTAATTTTATTCGTTTGGTATAAAAAAACAACAACACTGTAAGGTTGTTTGTTTTGAGATTCGGAAACTTAGATTGGCATTTTGTACAAGATTAATTGGTAATTGAGACAACATTAATTAAAAGAAAGGCATCTTTTGTTGCAAATCAATATTTGACATCCCACCCATATATATATATGTAAAATAAGTAATGTCAGCGTGATGCCGGACACTACAGGGAAGAGCTGTATATATGCTTTAAAAAAATGCAATGATGAAAAGACACTTAAAGGAATTTGTCCTGTTGAAGGATCTCTTATCTGTTGTGAGTGTACTGTACTTCGTGACCTTAGTTTTCCTCCAGTTTTAAATAAATGTGAACTTATCAAAAGAAACAAAAACAAGCTTAAAGAATATGCTTACTAGAGCTAATTTTACAGAGAAAACAGACATACTAAATAAGTTCTCATTTAGAAGAATGCGGAAAGAAAGACATAACCTATGAAATGTTTCCTTTTTCAAAATTATAGACAAATAGTGTTTCAGCTAGGCTAGCGAAAGAAACATATTTTTATGGCTAAATTCAAACCAGTTCTAAATGCTTAAAATTTACCTCCCTTTACAAATCTGCCGTTAACTTCCTCAGGGTAGATTAACGACGTCGACAACATAACAAGGGTGTCATGAGGTCATAGTACATTATAGTTGTGCCTGATGATATGGTGAAAACGCGTCACGCATTATTTATATTAAATATAACAGATTTTAAAAGCCTAATTTCATCATTTATATTTTTCAAATCATACATATGTATATATATAGAAAAGTGTGAGGAAAACAATTCTAACCCGACGGGGAAAAATCAGCCATGTATGATTTATAATGACAAACCTATTATTATTCCTCGTGATTATTGTGATTGTGCAACCGGTTGAGGAAAAAACATATAAATCATAAGTTTATTATTATAAATCATCGACGTTTTATAATGAAATAGAGCAAGTATACAGTTAAATATATTTGCAACATCAATGCATACATAGATCAGCTTCGAAGGTACGGATCTATCAACGAAATGTATGGTTCATTATAAAAGCAATTAGACTGTTGATGTTATTTGTGTTATGCAAATGTGATCTGAATATGCATCCATACAGTTCAAACATATATAAAAAGGCATAAAGCGGCATGCTTTATTTATTGAAATGTGTTTACGAATTGCATTGCGACTAAGTCCATAGCCAATTACAGTCTAACGCTGGTTTCAGTCATTCGGTCAAAGACTAGCCCAACTTCTGACTTAAATGCCATCAACCATTCGACAGCTTTTGGTTGTGATTTTGTCTTAAGCACTATCCAGTTGTTTGATAGCTTCAACAATAGTCCGTACGCTCCTGGAATATAAAAAACACTGTATCATTATATGTGACCTATTTAACATCTTAACCGTCCAATTTAAGACAGCTACATAATACTCTATAAGGGTAAATGAAATCAGACTAATTAGATGATATGTTGCTCAATTAAGAAATGAACTGATTGTTTTCGGCGTTCAAGCGAAATGAACGACAGAAAATTTGCTGTAATTTCTAACATTAAATAAACATTTTGGTAGTACGCATGTATGTTTAATCCATATTAGAGGTAGATAACACAAATACTGTGTACCCTATAAGGAACAGCCATGACCGATTTACTGAAGCTGTGTACATTCCAAAGCAGAAAAAGTCCAATTGTTTACATTCTAAGACAACAACTTGACAGTTTGGCGCGAAAAATGTCGATTGTTGACGCCATTGGAAGTGACATCATTTTAAAGTAGGATAAATTTTTCGGTTTTTTTGTCATAGAGAAACGCAGATAGCCGTTGTTTACAAGGTATGTCCATTTTCTTGCAATTTATTTCATTAATAAAGACGAATATTAGTCGGGAATCATGGTTTCCACTAACAACCCGGGGCATAAGTCGAAAAATACTTCAGTTCATGATGCAAGCAAACCACTTTGCAGGTTTACTTACATGACCATTGTCAACCGAAAAAAGCCGTTAGCCACTTAAATTCCCCTGGCAGATTCAAGATGGCGGCCATTTTCAAAATGGCCGCCATTTCCATTTTGTATAAGTTATGTTGTAATGGTTATTTTCTTGCCAATTCGAAAAGTCACACAAAACTAACAAGTATAATATGTAAAATGAAAATCATCATTACGAAATATTACTAATTATTCAAGATGGTCGCCAAAAATCAAAATGGCGGCCATTTATACTATTTTTAATTGTACTTGAACCACATGCAATTTTGAAGGATTTTTAAACAACTTTTCCTCAGGCCATGTGTAAACTTTCTGTTCTTATACTACTGTTTCAAGTTATTAAAGTCTATACATTTGTTTAATGATTTCCACGTCCATACTACCTTATAACACGAAGATACTAACGAAATTCCTTCACATGATTTTATTTTGAAACGTTGATTTATTTCTAAAATAGTCTTGCCGGACTTTTGGGAAATGGCTTTTTTAAGGAAAGTTGACATACCTCTTTTTTACCACTATTAAGGTGTGCTGAATCTATTTCTGCTATCTGTCACATTCTCTCATGAAGCTAACAGCCAAACAATGATGAACAAAAACAACAAAATGGCCGCTAAACAATTATTTTCGTTATTATATACGATCTTTCGGGGATCAAACACACATATTACATCTGCTTCTCCTAAACCACATGGATTATTACAACGAAACTCTAGATAGACATTCTTAAGGCCAATCTCTTTTAAAGAATTGATTCAATAACGAACTCTGGTTACCATGGCGACAACAGTAAACAAATTGCACAATTTAAAAAAATTATCCACAAAGTTCGAAACTTAGATATTTTATGTATAGTAAAACCAAGCAGGCCTCAATCAAGTTTATTCATATCATATTCCTTCATCAAGATTATTGTGGTGTAAAATACGCTGAAAACCATATTGAAATATATTGCATTACGGAGAAACTGTATTGCAATATAAGTAAATTGGTCCAGCGCCGGGATTAACAGCCTTACATAAACGTATCGTATATTAGGATAAGCCCAAAGTTAGGTATTTGATGTAAAGTATAACGAAGTAGACCTATACCCAGTTGTTAAAAGCATTATAGCCCGGGAGTAATAAATCTACTCGCCAATGGGTCACTAGCTTTGCATATATTTAAATAGGAAACTATATAAAATCTTATCAAAAACCTTTTAGCCCAGAACTTCGTTTTATATTGTAGAGTATCGCCTTGAAGATATCTATCAACTTTGTTAAAATCATAGCGCTAGTTTTAGAATTTAGTATCTATAGTTTTATGGGTTTATATAGACTTTTATTTGAATACTTAAAAGATTATTCATGTCAACACCCTAAAGCTTTAATATCTCCCTACAATAGCCCCCCTTACAACGATTCCCTCCTTACAACAATGATTACCACTTTTGCCCATACAGCACAATTTACACCTTTCTATAACAATTCCATCCTAACATCATACAACATATTTGTCTCCGGCTGGGTATTGTTATAGCGATTCAGCGCCAGCGGCTATTGTGTCAAAATCCATGACACTGATGAGCGATATAGGGGGTTACGGTCCTCTTGTTTAAGCAGTTTAGTCACACAAACTATGATTATAGGAGAAACATATATGTGAATAAAAAGCACAATGCAGCTATCAACATAAGTGTTTCATGAATTTCTGAAATGGAAACGTTGTAGCGATGAAACCTACGTGTTGATTCAACCATGCTGGTCCAGTTAAAAGCCAAGAATTGATAAATAAATAGAAGAATAAGGAGCAGGAATTATTGGTAACACTAAGACCACAACTACCTTAATGAGACAATTCTCAACCCCAGTAATAGACCAAGCTCACGAACAGGCGAATGCAATCATCAAAGGCAATGGGGGTGCACTTTGCATCACAGAGTACCTTCAGCTCAAAGACACTGAATTATGGCAGGCCCGAAGTCAGCCGATTATTCACAGAATACGATGAAGAATCTAGCGCAAGTCACCCACCATGAGCAAGCAAAGAGTGCACATACGTCATTGCTTTAGAAAGTGACAAGGTTGACCTCGACCATCAAGATGACATAGGTCTCAGGGCTATGATTTTAACAAAGTTGATAGAGGTCTTCTAGGCGAAATATCTAGTACACTAAAAAAATGAAGCTTTGGCTATAAGGTTTAGATAAGATTTCTTTAAGTTTCCTTTTTAAATCTATGTAAAGCTAGTGACCTATTGGTGGGATTATTTACTACCCCCGGACTACAATGCTTTTAACAAACTGTGTAGAGGTCTACTATGCTTTGCTTTACATCAAATATTTGGGCTTTATGAATTTTGTGAAGCATATTTTTCTATATGCGATAAGTCTATGTAAAGCTATTGACTCCGAGGCAGGGCCTGTTTACTTACGAGGGTCATTCCAAAATTATTTTACTTTTGCATACATGTATAATAAGCATGTGTGATACATCGTTGAAAAGCGCATTTTCTTGCGGATACATCGATGCATAATAACTTGACAACAACAGTTCTCTTCGTTGTGGAAAATTGGCATCAATGTTTGACAGTCATAGGCACTGGCCATATTTGGTACAGAATTTAATAATATTTTTATATCATATAGCTTAGAAAAAGTGCCATAACACTTTTAAATGTCGAACTAGCTTATTGGAACTTTACTTATGTTTTAGGCCACCAACATTGAATTGAATAGCATTAATAACTTTGAGATGTGTGTTTCACCTACTTTTATTGTAAGATTAAAGCTTATATTTACAAGTATAATATAACTTGAAAAATGCAAAAAAATCTTACATTTGTTTATTGTTATATCAACTTGTTTACAAATAAGTGATTTATTTTTCAATTTCAACACACTAAAATATTTTATATTTCTCAATAACTAAGTTGTTAATCTATCACCTTTAAAATGTATATGAATAAAGTATTCATCGACAAACTGTACTAAATTTGATAACTTTGTTTTGAAACGTTCGCATAACAACAAACCAACATTAATGTTGACACATTAAAATATAAAACTATATTTGTCCCTTCAATGCATCACAATAGTAGTTTCAAATTCTATAACATGCATGGTTGCAGTGTCATTCGTGTTGTGTTATTTCAACCAAATTTAGACCGTGTAAAATAAGAATATTGACTTGCATGATAAGTTGTCAAATCCGCACGAAATTGGCCTTCAAAATGATGTATTAAGACAAAAAGCTTACATGTAGATTTCAAGAAAATGCCAAAGTGACACACATTTTGAAGGACGCTAGTTTATTGCTATATGTTGCAATACAGTTTCTGTATATTGTAATATAATGTAATATGGCTTTCAGCGTATTGTTACCCTATTACAATTTAGATGCAAGAATATGATATGAATAAACTTGATTGAGATCCGCTAGTAAATACAATATATCAAATATCTAACCTCTGTGTCTGGTGTTTTTACAAGAAAATATTTTAAAGATTTTCCCAGTTTTTCACATTGGTTGCCATGGCAATCAGAGCTCTTTATTGAATCAATCTTTGAAAGAAATTAGCCCAAAGAATGTTTCTGTAACGTATGGTTGTAATCAGCAATGTGGTTTAGGAGAAGTAAATACTATATGTATTTGATCCCCCGAAAGATCGGAAATAATAACGAAAATAAGTGTTTTGGCGGCCATTTTGTTTTTACCATTTTTGGGCTTTCAGCCTCGTGCGGGAGAGTGAAAGACAATAGAAATGTATTTAGCACGCCTACATTATGGCAAAAAGGTGATTTGTTATTTTTTCCCAAATATGCCTCAAGGAATGTTATTTCCCCACAATCCGACAAGTCTATTTTAGATAAAAAAGCAATGTTACAAAATGAAAAATCTTAGTGTTATAAGAATTTTTAACGATAAAATTGTATCGGAATCATGCATAAAACAAATGTTTATACTTTAATAGCTTTATATAGTATAAGGACAGAACAATGAACACACAATACGTGGAAATGTAGTTTAATAATCCTTCAGAAATACATGTGCTCTTACAACAATGAAAACAGAGCGAAAATGGCCGCCGTTTTGAATTTTTGGCGGCCATCTTGAATAATTAGCAATATTCCGCGATCCAAAATGGATGATTTATATTTTACATCTCATAAGTGTTAGTTTTGCGTGCCTTTTTGTATTAACATTAGACTGGCAATAACGCCATAACTTATTCAAACTTGAAATGGCAGCCATTTTGAAACTGGCCGCCATCTTGAATCTGCTAGGGAAATTGAAGTGGCTAACGGGTTTTTTAGGATAAGATATGTCTAAACACTTATTGTAGAAAGTCCCTTGCTTGCATCATTATTTGAAGTATTTTGGAAGTCATAAATTGGTTAAGAACAAATTTTGAAAAAATCCGCCAAATGTTTGCTTCCCAAGTTCCAAAGATTAATTCACGAATGAAAACTGCATATGCTCCGCCTCCCACAAGTCCTGCCCTCTCGAAAAGTGGTGTTTATACGAAATGAACACCGTTTTTGTCTATAGAATTGAATGGGGCGATTGTAAATATAAATCACATGCATACGTATATTTTATTGTTCTCTAAACACAAATGCATCGAACATGACCATGATCATTACGATATATGCCTTTCATAGTACACTTATTACTTGAAACTTTCCGCAATGACTTTTTTGCGATCCCAAAAGGGTGGTTATTTTAGGGTTAACGGCACTACCACATTGACTTAGTCATTTAACACCGCTAAATGATGAGATGAGGAGATGAGATGTGGGCGAGGTATGCTTGCATGAAGATTAGTTTTGCTTATCTCAAAGCAGCGCATGATACAAAAACTTTAAGACCCGTTGTGTTTTCAGACATTTTCTCAATGCCTGAAATACGATAACGGTTAATAATAATGTTTGAACATTCTTATGGGCCAAACTGATCTATGAAATGATGAAGACGGACCTAAATCACCAAAAAGGGCGATTTAAAATCATAACAAACCGAAAATAGAACGTCTGACATATACATTTCCACACGGCTTAGTATCACGTGATACAGCCGAATACAACTTCACTGGGGGCAACCGAATCTATCTCCGCCCGTCTATCCATCAGTCAGTTAGACTATCACACTTTTTTGTCCGCTCTCTAACTCAACTAATTTTTATCCGATCTTTCACAAACTTGCTGAAAATGTTCATTGATATAAAAGCAAGGTTTAGTTTGATTACTAATAAAATCGCATAAGGTGTTTTTGAGTTATTGCCTGTTAATTTATAAAAAATGACTGTTTCAGTCATTTTTGCACTCTAAAACAAACAGTTTTTATCGGATATTCGCCAAACATGCTGAAAATATTTATTCATATAACATTTAGGTATAGTTTGATTATTACTAAAATCGCATGTGGCATATCTGAGTTTTTGCCCTTTATGTATTAAAAAATGACTGTTTTCAGCAAGTTTTGCTCTCTAACACAAATACGTTTTATTGGATCTTCACCAAACTTGCTGAAAATGTTCATTGATATAACATCAAGGTTTAGTTTGATTACTACTAAAATCGAATAAGGTATATTTGAGTAATTGCCTTTTTATTAATAAACAATGACTGTTTCAGTCATATTTGCACCCTAACACACACAGTTTTTATCGGATATTCACTAAACTTGCTGAAAATATTTAATTATATAAGATTTAGGTCCAGTTTGATTATTACAAAAATCGCATGTGGCTTGTCTGAGTTTTGGCCCTTTAAGTATTAAAAATGAATGTTTCACCATATTTTGCTTTCTTACACATACAGTTTATATCAGATATTCACCAAACTTGTTGAAAATGTTTATTAATATAAAATCTAGGTCAGTCATCTTAACTACCAAAATCGCACAAGGCATGTTGGAGTTATTGCCCTTCAGCAAGCTCAAGGTATAGATTCACCGTAGTTTGTTTTATCGTTTACCCCTAGTGAATAATTATGTACATGTTGTTATTGGATCTCATAGTGTTTAACCCTGTGCCTACTGGTCGTAACTCTTAGGAGGTTGCAAACTATTTGAATCTAAAAAGACGCCGCGTAACGCGGCGTCTCATCTGGATCCAAACTGTTTGACACTCGTCTTAAGGTTTGTTTAATTAAAACAGTGCATAAATCTAAACTGAACACATTTTGCAGACGACAATGTCAAAGCAGACGTCTGTGCAGCAGAATAAGGGTTAACAGGGTCATTTCCAGTGCTCCAGCTATAGATGTAATCGAGAGTAATCTGAACTAATCTAACATTTTCTCACTCATTTGAGCACCGAATGCGATGGGGTTACTACTGTTTAAACCGTCTCTTCGAGACAATTTTCATGAGTATGACACCATTGGGTTTAAAAGCAGAAATAAATATTTTAGTTTTCGAAAAACTTCCGTTATCTGGAGCCCTGTATTTACAGAGTTGTCCTTCTTTCCATTCACAAGGGAGGCTCTTTAATTTGTGCAGCACCAAAATATTATAAATAAAATTTAAAAAGCGAATTTCTTAGAATATGATTGTGTTTCCAGACCTTTTCTGAATGCCTGAAATACGATAACGGTTAATAATAATGTTTGGACTTGAAGCAAGTTATATTTGTACGAAAGGGTAAGTTAAGAAATGGTGCGATTTGTCAATGTAACTCGACTGGTGAAATATTCGTGGCCTGACCGGGACTCGAATCAAGGATATCTGGCTTACTGTGCCAGCACTTTAACCACTGAGCTACCGAACCCCCCGGTCTAGGACGTATTGATTATCCTCCAAGTACCTGTACCCGACCACACTCAATCACGCTATACTACTTCCCCTTTTCCCCTGAGATTCGTCCCGAATCTCATAAGGAACCAAAGCATGTACACGGACTGATTGGGCGCTAATTGTATCAGAACTGGTAAAAAATACATGGCCCGACCTGGACTTGAACCAAGTGTATCTGGCTTACCGTGCCAGCACTCTAACTATTGAGCTACCAAGCCACCCGGACCGGGACCTTTTGATTATCCACCAAGTACATGTACATAACCAAACTCAATTCCGCTACATCATTATAGTTGCGATGATGGTTTAATATGAATACTCGACTCAAACAAAGCATTGCCTAGTGGATTTCGCAATGTTGGACGATACTTGTTGTTTGAGTATGAGAGCGAACAATTAGAATGCACACTTTTAAGAAATTAACTGACCGTACTCAAGTCTAACAACTTCATTGCACTGATACTGAACATTTTGTTAATATTTGTTAATGCTTTAAGTTTCAATCGTATTAGGTTACGTAAAGAGAGCCTCTACGTTTGTAAGTTGTCAGCGGTAGCATGTTTATAGCGCACATGTTACTTGCTATATGTGATGTACTGTACTATCGAGCTTGGCCTAACTATTTGCCATTATGAAAGTTAAATGTTTCGTAGAATAAAATAATGTTTGTTCATATAGTTGCGTACACAAACAATAGTACACAAACAGATTAACGGAGGAACAGCGAAGCGACATTAGTCACCCGTTTCACAACATGCGTTTAAAGTAGATATATTTGAATGCATTTACTATATCAAACTTTTTGTCTGATAAATATGTATATAACATGGTCGCTAGCTGATGGTAAATTCTGTGAGAGTGAATGGAGATCAATGTTTGCGCAATTGTTTTCATTTGAGCAGATAAAGTCCTGATTTTGTTATATTTATACGCTCGCTGTTATTGTTTAGAAAAGCATTCTAACTGTAGCGCGTTCAAGTACCGTATCGATGCAATCGATTGCAACGGAAAACGGTAACAATTCACCTTTAACGACCGTTACGCTGTTACCGATTGCGAACGATACGAACGGCCTCAGAGGTAGTTCGACATCCCCAACAAGGAAAATAAAATGGCTACCAAATGAATTTAATAATACCAGCGAACAGTCCCGACTTAATTTCTCATCAATAAACCAACATTTTCGAATACTTAATGTATCAAACAAAGCAGCTTACATCTGAGCAGCTAAATCTTATTTTTATATGCGGTAAAATTGATGCATTTCAGTTGATTAGTGCACTTTCGCTTGTGTTATTTAGATTCGCAAATAAATCGTTCGTACCCTTGAAAAGTTAATAAACATTGGGGCGCAATGAGTTATTATTGAAGAGTATCGGTGAACGTTAGATGTCGTACTATATGGGTTGTTTGCATCGGTTAACGTTACTGTTCGCCGATACGGTACTTGAACGCCCTACTGCTTTCAAGTTCAATGTCCAAGTGTTAATCATAATGTTCCATACCGTGCATCCTTTTCACATGTACTTCTGTCACTGTGTTTAAACTGACCCTCTTGTGGGCGCTTTTACTGTTTTTCCCCCATTGCAACAACAACTCTCCACCCGATATTGACGTATTCTTTACCATAGCAACAAAAACAGTATGATCCCAGCCATTTGTAGTTTGCTTTTGGAAGAAATCTACAATAGAAATTATTAAACAATGCGTGTAAAGGAAATTAAATTCAACTACACTTATCAAATCTTGTGCTTAAAAGTTTATGTTGGCGTCTGAATACAAGCTCGAGAAATAACAAAGTTTAAAAGACATTTAATTTGTGAACTACTTTTTTATCATTTTAGCGAATGTCTTTCATTTAAAAACAAACAAATCGGACATCGTGTTTTATGTTTTATAATGTTGCATAAAAAGTGTATCAATCGTTATATCAACAACAAGTATTAAAGGATTACAAAATGAATTCTAATATCAAATATACCTTTTCTCAGAAACACAAATTGTCCCTCTTTTGGTCCAGCATGAAGTTTGGATTTCTTTAGCGAACATAGTTTTTTGCTTAGACTATCGACAGGAAGACGTTTGGTTATTTCCTTCTTCTTGGATGATTTTGCATCAATGCACTGAACCTCATTAAGTTCGCGTTGCTCCATCGTCATCTTTCGGTCCGAATAGTTATCTGGGTACGCTTTTGACATGACCACATTACCAGCAAGTATATCATCTACTCTCAATGCTTCGTTTTCTACGAATGCCTTCATCAACTCTATTAATTTCAGAGGCACGTCCACAGCGTCTGCATCATTTACAGCCTCAGAGTTGTAGCCATAATCAAATGCGATCTTCTTCTCTATTAAGTCGTACAATACGTAAAGGGTTGTTTCATAGACATGTCTTGTATGGAAAACGTTCATCAACTTGACGGTCACGTGATTGTGCTTAAACGTCTGGTTGATGTTTGCCATATTGTCCATGACGAGTCGATGACGACCAATATATCGACGTAAATAGTCTGTTTGCATTTCTTCTTCAATTAGTTCGTATGGGTATCCACTTTGCTGAGTCATATGAAGAAGACTTGTTGAACTCTTTTCCATATATTCTCCCACAGTACCCATGTTTCTCAGATCACCTATCACTGGTATTGCATTAATACAGCGTGTCACAAATGATTTAAGTTGTGGAACGTGCCCTCTCATATCAACATTTGTCATTATGGGTATAAGACCCTTACCTGTTTTTGTATACAGGAATACCATGTACACAGACATTACGAAGTTGTACAAAGAGTTTCCGCGTTTTTGTACATATGTAAGAATTTCACTAGCCAAATATTGTGGAATGTCTTGTCTCACCTGAAACCAGTACTTTTCCTTTAACTCTTTTTCTATATCGTTTGAAAACGTAAATGGCTGTATGTCCTGTGCTAACTGCAACTTCCAATACAGCTTCAAATCTGCCATTTTGGGAGACAAGGCTGTCCGCACACACTCCGCCGGGACGATATTTGTTTCTTTCTCCGGTAGAGGCTTGTTGAATATATACGGCTTCATATACGAACCTATGTCCTTAAAAAGCATCGCTACGCCACTAAGATCTGAAATGACAGAGTGTATGTACATTCGCATACGTGATTTGTCCTTTTTACATGCGATTTTGAATTTAATTGGTAGATCTTTTGTCAAATCGAAGATATTTTTATCTCTGTCATCCGTTGCATTTTCATGACATATACTGTCAAAGGCAACAACTTCCATATCAATATCTACTTCCTCAGGAGACAAAAGTATGGACTCAAACATAGTGTCTTCTGTGTTAATTTTGTATATTCTTCGCAATTCAGGATTCATTTTTAAAAGATGATTGAGTACAACTTTCCAATCTTTTGGCTTTAAGTTCAACCCTTTCACTTCATAATCTGCTTGGCGCAAGAAATTACGACTTAAAGGATTTTTCACACAGTCTTTAAGCAAGCTCCTTTGCATAAAGGTTATACTACCTTCAAAGATCTTAAGAAATGTTGTTGACTCGTATTTAGTTCCTGTTTGTTTTGATGTTCCATTATTTAAGGTATCGATGATATAGTTAATCAGAGAACCAATAGTCGTACCCTCAGATAATAAAGTAACAACTGGAATCCTTACTTGGGTTGTCTCAAAAAATGAATTGGTAAAACTCATTGCAGCCATTGAATCGATTCCGAGGGTAACGAATCGACTTTCTTCGTCCAACCCTTTTTTGTCTACTACAAATGTGTCAATTACCATAGCTTTAATGACTTCAAAGATCATATCCTTTTGGCCCTCACCACCAAGTTTGTTAAACTCCTCGATGTCAAAGTGGTACTTTGAGTCCCTCGTTTTGAAACTCTGATTACTGGTTCCATACTTTTCTAGCAGTCGTGCAAACTTGTATGGATACATTTTAACAATAGGGTGATATTCCAAACGGCTCCAGTCAAATATGCCGAAAGTCACCTGCGGTGGGTCCGTCATGACCGCTCTTATGAAACATGATCGAATGTCGTCTAAGTTCAGATAGTAAAAGCCCTGACTTTTAAAATTTATTTCTAGTTTGTTGTTTTTAGTTGCCATACCTAAAGACAGTGTGCTCCAGTTGATACTTTGTCCACATAACCCTAGACTGCGTCTGTAATGCGCAAATGAATCTTGGAACGAATTTCCAGCAGCATAGTTACATTGCCCAGAATTACCCAGTAATGAAACTACAGAAGAATGCATGACAAAAAAGTCAAGTGACATGTCCTTTGTTACAATATGCAAATTCCAAGTACCGAGTATCTTAGGCCTCAGAGGTTTCATCGCATCACCTTCTGACATATTGCTTAGTAGCATGTCACAAACAACACCGCCTCCGTGGAACACACCTTTTATTGCGACCTCTCCTATAACAGTATGTAACTGGTCCATTGCTTTTTTAAGGTATATCAAATCTGTAATATCTACTTGAACGCATGCAATTGTGCATCCAAACTTATTCTGAATCCGATCAATTTCTTTCAGTTTCTCTTCGGCCGGTGGACGTCTTGAAAAGGTTACAAGATAACCGGCTCCTAGTTCAGCCATAACCTGCAGGAGTTCCCAACCAAGGCCAGTTAATCCTCCTACCAGAATATAACAAGCATTCTTTCTAAAGACTTCCGTTTTAAACACTTTCAATGGAATAGTTTCTCTACCGAATCTGTTTTCGTCTAATAAAAGTGTGGCATACGGCAGGTTGAAAGGGTCTGAAATATCATTATCCTCGCAATCACTATTCCAAGCAGAGGCGTTTAGTTCCTGGCAAACGGTGTCGTCGAGAGATTTAAGCCAGCAGTGAACCTTTGGTACCTTTTCCGATAACTCTTTCTGTGTAAACATATTTTCTGTGTTGTGAATTTGAACTTCTGTTGTTTTCGTGTTATGAACAATCCACCGTTGCATAGCTCTGGGAAAATAAATATCGATAGATACAATTTTCTGAAGGTTTCGACAGCTAATCAAAAGCATGTCTACCTGTACTTGAGCAATATTAGTAAGAACTATTGCTGTTTGTGCATTAGATCTTGCTTTTGTTTGCCATTTGCCTATCTTGTCTTTTGACTCGATCGTTATTTTCTGTTTCTTGAATTTTGACAAGATGTTTAATATTAACTTGCAGTAATATCTGGATTCATCGTCAACAATAATATATATATTTGATGACTTCTTACATGACTCAGCTATATTCCACAACAGGACTCCTATAGTCATTAGCCCTGACACATACACGGGTAGACTTTCTATATCAAATAAGCATTTTGATGGTATTGAAACACTTGATGCTACGTTGATAGGGAAGCAGAACCCTACACATGTATTTTTTTCCATGGGCTTTCGAAATTCCCACTTTCTGTTCGTTTTATAAATAAAACCTTCGCCTTCAAGTGCAACCGCCTGAAAGCCATTGTCACCAGTCTCCGGCCAGATGATAGTATGTGTGTCAAAATTAGCAGTTGAGGTTGGATAGATCGTTGCACTGTGCAGTGAAATCCATTTGATCCGAATTCGTACAAGAGAAGATGTTCTGCTATTATGGGAACACATTTGATGCCGACACAGCTGGTAATAAGGGTTTATTACTTTCAATGGATGGACTGACTTCAATAACAGCTCGTCTGTGTCGACAATTTCTATCTCCCGTTGATTTGGCTCATGATCTTGATCGGGTGCTTCAATTATCTCACTCACAAATATTTTCCCCTTGTCAATCAGATATTCGTTCTTGTTTGGAGTATCAGATCTCGTAAGGTACTCAAAAGCATGTGCATTTTCTTCTGTCAGAGATATATCAACAAGTCGTATGTCGCTGTATGCAGTTTCGCCAATAGCTGAGCGAACCATTCCCCATAGTTCTCCTCCACAGACATTGGAGGCAACTATGTTGAGTACTGGACATGCAATTACGTTCTCTGTAATTACAAATATAGGAATGTTGTAGTTTCTTTCTGTTAAAACTTTAATTAAAAGAGCAAGAGACATAAACGTGTTCTTTGAATGATCGTACACCGCCTGTTCAAGTTTATAAGACTGCTGAACATGATGACATGCAGCAAATACGACAGCCCTTGTATTGGGTATATTATCCAATGCCAGTTTGAACATAGCCATATTATCGGAGAATGACTCTCCAAGTTCATAGAACACTGTGTTTGAATTGCTTTTCATTGACATGAACTTTATGAATCTGTTTGAGCCAAAAACAACAACATTTCCATGTGAGATCATTTTATTATTTTCATCAACTTGCCCGGTTTCATTCCTTATTATATTATGTTCGTTCCAAGCTAAATCGTAGACAATGCTTTGGTTTGGAACATCTGTTATACGAATGGTTTTTGTGTAGAAATCTTGAATTTCTGCAATTACATATCCCTCTGGAGACAAGAGTAAAGAGTTGTAGTGGTTCCCAACAGCCGTTGACTTTGTTATTTTGGAATAACAAAACATACACTCTTGTGGGGGTCTACTTAAGGTAACCGAACCTGCTCCTATTGGCAAGGTTGCTCCACCAGTGGTACCAGCTGAACTTAAAATTCCGAACGTTTGAAACATAGCATCTATAATTGCTGGATGCATATGTGTAAATTTTGTCTGGGCCTTTACCGAATCTGGAATTTCAAGCTGTACGAGGCATTCACTTGCAGATGACCATGACTGCTTTATAAGGCTTAATGATTCACCATAGACGAAGTCAATCTTTTCTAGATAACTGTAGCTTTCCTCTTTTGAATTGTGTGTTTTACATCGTTCTCGAATGGCTTCAATGTCAATGTGTGATCGCTCAGGACCAGTGCGGCAGCAGATTGTTCCTTTAGAAAGAGTTCTTCCATCTTTAAAGATGCGATATCTGTGGCAATCGTTATCTTCGTCTGCGTCTACTTTAATTTGTGCTACATACTTTTTATCATCAAGCGGTGTAAAAGGGTTAACAAACTCAACTGATACTGAAACTTGGTTGACGGCGTATCTAGATTTTCTCTGACAAACCTCAAATGCTGCTTCCACATATGTTGCTCCGGGTACTAGTGTAACACCTGAATATAAGTGGTCAAAGACAAATGGTGTAGTGCTTTTATCTATTTCTATTTTGAATTCTGCCAGATCCCCTCCATTATGTCTTACATACATATGTGTATTGGCCGACATTTCAACACCTTTGAGAAGTTGTTGTGAGGTATCCGGAACAAAAAGGATTTTGCTTTTGTTGAAACTATATTTTGGAATATTGAGAAATGAACCCGATGATGGCACAATATTGCTCCAGTTGATTGACATTCCCATACCGTACAAGTCATTTAAAGTGTCATAAATACTGATATTTTCTTTATTGGCGCTCATTGAAGAAAGACATTCGCCATTTAGATTATCGCCCATGATATTTGAGATATGCGCTCTGAGAACTGGTTTAGGACCAATCTCTAAGAATATATTGGTTACATCTTTCTTTGAAGCTCTAAGGATTGATTGCATAAACTGCACAGGTTGCCTTATATTGTCGGCCCAATATTTTGCTGTCTGAAATTCATTTTCTGTAGCAAATTCTCCAGTGACAGTTGAAATATGTTTGATGGTTCGATTTTCATTAGTGATGTTTTTAAGCTGTTCCATTATCGTCACTATGCATGGTTCAACGTGATGACTGTGGTAGGCGCATTTTACAGGAAGAGGACGTAATAATATTCCAGCGTCTTCGTTGACATTCCGTTTCTCCAAATCGTCTTTTATTTGTTCCATCACCTCTGCATCACCAGATAATGTACAAGCTGTTGAACTGTTGTAAACAGCAATGGTAACTCTATTGTCGTACTTGTTGCAGACGTCCTGTATTTTCTCCACTTGGACATTACCTACTACCATCATTTTGCCACCCGTAATCTCAGCGATAATTTTTGATCGGTAGTATATAACTGATACCCCATCCTTTAGCGAGATAGATCCGGAGGCGACAGATGCAGCGACCTCTCCAACTGACTGGCCAACGATAACGTCAGGTGTAATTCCAAAGTAGTCCCAAAGTGCTACGAGAGCAACTTGTGCGAAAAATATAGCTATATGATTTAAAAAGGGGTCGCTGTAATCAGTGTTTGTTTGGAGTTTATCTGCCATACACCATCCTGTCAAAGGCTCCAGGTAACCATCCATCTCATTTATCTTTGCTCTGAAAATAGGTTGCGTATGCATAAGTTCTGAGCACATGCCTTTCCATGTGGTACCTACGCCACAAAATACAAATATAGTTCTCGTCGCTACTGGCATTTTAATTTGCTCTATGTTCTGTATTTTGAAATGAACTTGATTCTGTAATTCCTCGACCGATTTGCCATAAAGTATTGTTCTGACTGTGTAGTGATCCCTTCTAAAGGCACTCATATACGCAACATCTCTAATCGATACCTCAGTTGTTTCCAGATTATTAGCAAACAGGCTCATTGTGTTTTTCAACGCAACTTTGTCCATTGCGGACATACAAACTACAGTATAAGGGTAATCTACTTCATCCTTTGACCTTTTTGTGTTATTGGCAAGCAGACTTGCCTTTTGGATTACGATAGCATGGCTATTTGATCCACCAAAGCCAAATGAATTGACACAGCATATTCTATCCCCATCGTCATTTGGCTTCCAGTCTTCAACATTTTGCGCTACATCTAGGTTATATTCATCTAATTTTATATTTTTATTTAAGTTAGATTTGTCTTTTTTCAAATGAAGTGACGGTACATATTTACCGTTTTCCATCATAAGCAGTACCTTTATTAGACCTGCTACACCAGCAGCTGACTCTGTATGGCCAATGTTTGTTTTGACGGACCCGATTTTGATAAGCTTCTGTTTCTTGTTCGTATAAGTTACATTTCTATTTCCATCAAAATGATTGACTGAGGTCTCAGCTGTTAAACTTTCACCATGTTCTGTTGTAGAGTTCATTTTACGTTCTCTCATCGATGCTTTTAATACTTCGTCAAATTCAGTTGGCATAAGTATGTGATCATCGATATCATTAGAAGACATTCCCTCTTCAAAACAGTTTGTTGCCTTCGATAGTTTGGAATTTGAATATTGGTTGTCATTTTCAATTTCATTGTTACTGTCGAATTCTTTAGTGTTTTTAAAATATTCATCTGGACCATCAAGCTTGTCAGGGGCATTGTGATCATGGTTTTTATCATACGCTTTAGTACTGCCATCTTTTGAATCGTTAGTTTGCAAATGGTCGAACTTTTTTTCAACAAATTCGTAACATCCATTTCTGTACGATGTAATGAACCTTCCGATGGCATTTGTTTCTGTTGGATCGCCTAGAGGTGTTCCAGTCCCTGTGTGAAAATGGATATATCTTACAAAATAACAATAATGTTCCTAACATAATTGTATGGGTACTTAATTTAGAAATGTTACTGGTAACATTTAGGACAACGCATTCTGTAGCAAACACACCTGTTAAATATTAAAGATTGTTTAGTTTATCTTAATACGCATATATTTTATTTATACTGCTATTAAATAGTCTAAAGCATGAGTATAAAGTGTAACTGAAACCAAGACAAGCTTACCATGCACCTCGATGTATTGAAGATGTAAAGGATCTACACCAGCTTTGCTATATGTTTTATGTAACAGCATCTCCTGTTGATCTCCGGAGGGAGCTGTTATAGGCGATGAAGCATGCCCATCCTGGTTACTTCCAGTATACAATATGGCCCAAATTCTATTTCCATCTTTCAAAGCCTATATGTGTTTGACAAATGAAAATGAACCTGATATATGTGACGTTTACTGATAGAAACATACTTTCTGGTATTAAAAATACTTAAATACTCTACAAATCTGTTTAAAAAGGACATTGTAACATGCTAATAAATCCATGTAAATATCAATTTTGTAAAACATACTCTCGACAAAACAGTGAAGCTTACATTTTATGTTGCAATCAAAAACCTACCTTCTGAACTGTTTTGAGAATAACGACTCCGCATCCTTCTCCTCTGGCATAGCCATCTGCAGTGTCACAAAATGTTTGACATTGGCCGACGGTCGACATCATCCTAGCTTTGCAAAGGGTGATGAATGTGTCCGGGGTAATAATGCTGCTTACCCCTCCGCAAATGGCTTGTTCGCAATCACCTTAAATATATGCTTAATATTATCAACATTTCATTGGTAAATGAATCAAATGGTGATGGAAATGTATGATGATAAAAAGGGTTTGTGCAACAATGATTTAAAATGAAAATAAGAAAGATGACATTGAGCGGTTACAGAAATGACGATTTCATTAACAAAAAGAAATAAAGAGAGACGGAATTCAGAATAAAAAGTCCGATAAAACAGATGAAAATCAAAGATAAGACACGATAGAAACAAACTTTTAAAGGATTTATTTGACATATTAAGTAACAAGATGTTATATTAATCAAAGCGGAATCAGCAAAAATAGGATTAAATGTCGCGATAATTAGAAATTACTTTTGTTCTCTAAAAATGGCGTAAATTTTGTTAAAATGAATGTATCATGGTTTATATCTATATATACACACCTGCTTTGAGAGCTTGTGTACCAATGTGAATTGCAACCATGGCAGAGGAACATGCAGTATCTATCACCATACATGGACCTTGTAGATCGTATGTGTACGAGACTCGTGATGCGATAATAGTCGTGCTCATACCAGTGGCAGAGTAATTAGTGTCATTGTTGTGATCAGCGCTAGCAAGGACCTTGTAGTCGTCATTCATAACACCTGGAATATAGAAATATATCATTTATTTATATCATACAAGCATTTAATTCATATACATTAAACAGACGGTTTTAAAGTATACTCAAGAGATAGGGCTGAATAAACGAATATAGCACAACAAACGACGGCTCAATGTGACTCCAAGTACTGCCTCTAAGACAATAATACCACAAACAATGTAATTTAATTTAAACCAAAGACTGGTACAATACAATAATAGAAATTGATGTATATGGATTTTTTAGCAAAATTTATTTAAGATTTAAGATTGGAACAAGTATTTCTGTGATAGTGACATCACAAACACAAGAAAACAAATAACGTAGGGCACATCATTGTCCGAAAATAAATAATGCAAATTTCCCCATAGCTCAAACAAAAATTGTTTTACGAACGAGGTATTAGGATATTAAACATAAGTAGTACTATGTCGCTATTTGTTTTTATTCAGCACAAGTTTGGATTAAAACTTGGGTTTCTATATACGATATAGGACTATTGGTTACTTAAGGACCCATCAGTTGGTTTTGTGTTTGTCAATTGGATCCTTATAACGCGTTAACATGCCCTTTACATACAGTTTACATATATAAAGTACACTTAAATACGCAGACCGAGACCAGAGGGATCCTACCGAACATCACTGATCACTATCCGCACCTGTTGTTTTTTATCTTTGAGTATATCTACATTGAGTATATCTACATTACTAATTCATAATAAACAAAACGATGCTAACTGGAAGCAGGAATCCCTTATTATATTATTCAAAGATCAATGGATTAATCAACTATTTTTGCAAGAAATTTGAATCTTTAGATTATTTTGAGAATAAATATATCATGTATACTGCAAATGAAAATGGAGATATATAGATATTATAAAATCCTTCTTATTGTATCACATCTAGGTTAGCAAAACTGGCTTTATAAACGTAATATTAAGTCTGGATTACCTACTCGTACGTTACGTTAGATAGGACAAGAGAAAACTAAGTAATGTATGTGAGCTTTGCACACGATGTTGTAAGATTGGGTTACACGCTTTTGTAAGTGGTTTACTTATTTAGGTTAGGCTGTGATTACATTTTAAATTCGGCAAGGCATCACTTTTAGAAATAAGGTTATTTCCAGATATTTTTCGTCAGCTTGTATGATGATTTTAAAGGGTTGCTTAACATCAAGATGACCCATGATTAAATTTCGAAGACAGCAATTGTTTTCTGTTTATAATCACAACTTTCTACATGTGTATATGGTTATAATAACCGTAAGTGAATTTCCAATATGTTAACTAGATGTGGCCTAAAATATGCTGCTACGTAAACCTATAGATATTAGTAGAGTAAACTTACTTATATTACAAGAAACATTTCAATATAAATAAATATACTAACACAATACTGAAGTTGTACATTTTGTTTGAAGAACTTTATTGTACACTTTATTTAAGACATTTGTTATACTTATAAGTACAAACGAAAGACAAAGTTGGTATCGAAATACACAAAAATGTATCTAGTACTCGAGAGTGTTTCTAATTGCGATCTTATAATTTGTAGATCCACATTTTGTTTGTAAATAACGATGGTAGGTAACGTACAAGTTGCAAATGTACTTTTTTTTATCGTTTAAATCAATTTGTAGATTTCAGTGTAGCACAATGATTGCTATTCAAAATAAATTTTAGAAACATTTGGGTTCGGTCTTTATTTGAACTGACAAGGTACACTAACATTAATTTTGTCATACAAGCGTATGCTCTAACAACTCGACTACCTAGGAACTATTACTTTCCATTGGCGAGTGTCATATTTACTTTAGTCAATGAGGTTATACAAGTGATAAATATTGAGCACGAATGAGAAATATTATTTATCACATTATCATTTCAAACATGTATTTAGTTGACTCAACCCGTAGTTATGTAGTCCCTCAGCCATATATCTTACATTTTTATGGTTAAATATTGTTATATTGTAGAATGTACTTATAACTAAAGTATAAGTATTAACATTACTTGGTTTAATATTGATAAAGATGTATAATTATTTCCATGAGTTTTTCATGACTCTGTGAAATTTATTATCTGTGCATAATTATCGGAGATAACACACCTTCTCTGTCTTCATTTGTTATAATGTGATCAATTTGCGCCGATCATTTGACGTATATAAGTAATGTGGTCGGGAGAGGAGTAGTGTAACGAGGTCCTGGTCAATATCTCTGTTTAGTATTGATCGCCACTGTTTTATCTCGATTGCCTCTTTGACTTTTCTTCTTTCAGCCCACTTTCAGATGTTAAAACCCTTTGCGTATTCAGACTTAATTGTATATGTATAGGCCACACGATCCACAAAAAGGATCACATCATAGCAAGTGCTGACGAAGGGGTGTGATAAATTCGAAAAGTACACACAGGTAAATGTTTTGCTCATGATAATCAAAATATTGAATCCTGAACTTTGATACAACATATTGAAGTATAATTATATTTGACTATCAGTATTTTAATACACGTCTGAAAATAGGTTTGCCCTTGCCTATATATACTCCAGTCTGACTTCCTTTCAGGTCGGTCCGAGTGATACCACCATCCTCCATAGCCATGTGCGTACACTCTAACACATAGCGCTGCTGAGGGTCTATCCTGGTAGCCTCATTCTCACTAACGCCGAACAGATGGTGGTCCCATTCATCGTAGCTGAAACATTAAAAGTACACTGAATACCATATAGGTCTATTTCTGAATGAGTAAATATGTGTTGATCTCTTTTTTCGTTACTATTTTACAAATTCCATCGATAGGCGAATCTTATAAATTGTATTCCGATCTTATGCAGAGACAATTGATGTTTGATCTGGTCATAAATTTTCAGAGACAGTTTCACAAGTAATGTCGGAGTATGATAAGACATGTATATTCCGTTAATGATTATATCATTGAAACAGTTTTTCCTCAGATCAAGAGTCAATTTCAATCAAGCTCCATACTGTTGTCACTCAGATTGGAAATATATTTTCAAGACAATTGCCATTAACTACAGTTATGTGCATTTCGCAAGCATTTTATACATTGCATACGGGACGAAATATCATACACCCCTAAACACTAATTTAGAGGTTATCATTTAACCAACATTGATATGCCTACTATAACATACGATATTTGTACATGTATATATATATATATATATATATCAAGTATATAACACGATAATTGACAATGATTATATCTCTTGCCTGTCCTGCATGTGACTATTGAATGTTGGAAAATGAAGGAAAATTGGAAGTTGATGCTCGTGTTATGCACCTTCCACAACCTAAAAACAACCAACACAGTGTTTTCTAGCACATCAAAGTTCAGAGAACTGTTATTAGTTCGATATGATTTTGGTTACGCACGCCTGGCTTAGGGTGATGCTGCTGACAGGTTCCAGCAAGAGTGCTGACTAATAGACAGAACACCATTCTAAACCTTGTTGGTTGTATAAGAACAGGACACAGCTTCAGAATCTCCACTGCACCAGACAAAAGCGAAACTTTCGCGTTGACATCAGTAAGATGCCCATACCATTGCTATTGAGCAATATCTAGCAGATGACTCTGCACTGTGCAAACGAAACTGGTATGGATTCATCAAAGACATCTAGAAATAATCCGATAAAAAGGATATATTTGTAGTATGGCATTTAAAAGACACTGAGAACTGATCGGACCGATTGAATTAAACACATATTTTGTGAAAACTGGGGCTTCTATACCCCAAGTAGATCTACTCCAAGTCATAAACGAGTTTTAACCCAAACTTTTAATACATACCCGTGTACGTACAACAGTACACATTGCACACTGATACAGATTAAGTAGGAATGATGGAGCACATATGGAGCACATATGTTTATTTTCTGGCGAAGTGTTCATGAATTTAGCAGAGTTAAAATGTAATCGGACCTAAAAACTAATTTTACCCAATTACAAAATCCATTATCAGCACCGGATTCACCTTTCAGACAGAAGAAACAATAACGAGATTTTACCTAGGGATGTTCTCCTATGTAAACAAATGTAATCAAGATAATAGCCAATAACATCCCACGTAAATTACCTTTTTTGTAATTAATTTTCTTTCCGTCAAATGAACAATACATAACAAATACAATAATCATGTTGTACATCAGTGATACAGAACATACACTATACCGTCAAGACATGACATCTACACGAATCAGTGTAATTTTATGATAATAATATATGACAGAATAACCAACAATAAACATGAAAGTTTAGAACATGCGTGCAGAAATTAAAATATAGATTAACATACATAAAGAATAAAGCTAATTATAATATAGATCTAGTAAAATAAAATATCAGTTATAAGACAGTTCTGTTTGGAACATCGAAAAATATGAACAATCTTTCCTAGATATAGGTTATTAAAGTAGTTTTAAATCACGGGAGACAACTCTGACACAGTTGAATATATTTGCCGTGGATGTGCATACCTTCATCTCATGAGAGTGTTCACTAAATTACAAACATTATTACCATAGATGAGATTTTTAGTTAAAATTATAATAAAATATGTAAGCACAGCATGGGTACTGATCCACAACGAACACTTATCATCTGCAATGAGTACAGCAAAGAAATCGATCACATAGGATTCTGCACGCATTCTAAGCAGAACTAGTCAACAGAGTTATCCCCCAATCATCGCTGTATAGATAGACTCGCACAAGTTCACAACATTATTGGATAATGAAATGACAAACAAATGCTTGCATAATATTTGGTGTAGTGTGACGTAACAAGAGCATTAGGTAACATCAAACATACTTGATATCTGCAAAAATTAAAATATCGAATACCAATCGATTGACATCCGAAAGTGCAGTGCGATACAGGGAGGAACAAAACAAAGTTAAGACAATATTAAATGAGGCAAGAGAAAACTGGATAAGCAGCCTTTGGAGAAGGCCGTCAAAATATAAAAGCAGAACTAGCTTGTGAAATATTTTAACAGTGACAGGCGTTGCCAACACCAATAAGTGAACGGTCCAAGTCAGATGTCTGTTGGATATTCGAAACAGATGGACTGAATACTGATGTGAACTCTACAACTATCACACAGTCAGGGGCTAGCAGTATTAAAGTATCTAGAAATAGCCTCAGATGATCCTCCAGTCCGCGTAGAGGAAGAAATAGTAGCACTTAAAACGATAAATCATATTAAATTGAAACTTTGCCAACGAAATTAGTATAGACCGATTGTGTTTGCACTATCTCGGAATCAAATTGTGCAACAAAATATGGCAAAACGGAACAAATGAAGACGTATGCCAGTGGCTATGCATATCGACCTTTGTCTTTTTTTGGCTAAATAACAACGATTTTAACTGAGTCATTTTTGCACCTAACTCAATGAACATTGCTATCGGTTGATCTTGAGAGGCATATATCTAGACTAGTTGTGTTTTCAACGTTTATTGAGAGCAAACCATGATTGATAAGAGGGTCATGTTGGTAGATATCTATGAATACACCGTTTACATCGACCTATTTAAACGCTATGTTCATTGCAATTCTAACATTTAAAGTTATCTTTTTAAAATAATTTTGTTTTAATTCAGTGTCAATTTCACTTTAAAACCAGTGACAAGATCCATTGCACTTTGCATCATTTGTTTCACTTTCGGTCTTTGTTTACCTTGATGAAGACGCGGCTATTTCATTGGCGGAAATTAAAACAAGAAACTATAGTTGAATTGTAAGTTATGTTTACACATGTACACATAATGGATAGATTCTAGATATTTTTATGAATGAAATTTCTTTTAATTTCTTGGAAAACAATTGCTTAATTGATAGAGAAATAGAGTTTGCTTAATTAAATCGATCGGGGTAAAATCTTATCAGTCACGTGGCAAGTTTACCTTCCGTACTACCCGGATAGAATTAGGTGTACTGTTTCTTACACATTTGTCACATGTGCAGATTCCAAAGATGAATGGTGAGCGGAAATAATGCCTTATAAAGATTAACTGCTCAGTAGTATTTTAAAGGAGTAGAAATAACACTACAAATAATTAATAACCTGGTGTCAACATTAGTGTTTATTCTCGTTTTAACACTTGCTATATAACTTTGTTTCATATTTAAGTTAAAAGACATTTCATCAGTTCTTTAATGGTCCCTTCCCAATTGTTCTTGATAGGCGTGAAAGTAACGGTAAAGCGGGAGCAAAGTGGGCACATCTAATTTAACCATTCTCAGGATGTCTAGAAAGGCCCTAACATACTCACACTCAAGGGTTGTTTTCGATGGGTTTTACTAACCAAAGTATCAAAACTAAGGTGCGGGCCACAGGGACGCTAAAATAATTCATAGTACTACATGTATGCATAGAAATTATGATGTTTGCACGTTAACTGCCTGTATAGGGAATATTACCGAAAGTAGGTCAGAAAATGGCCTTAAGACATTTAGACTAACAATGTAAATATTACATAATGATCTTAAAATCTGACAGATGTCTATTTCGGCAAATGATTTTCAATTAGATTATGTTTCAGAGAGAGTCGAAATATTAAAAGACCCTACCATTTAGCTAACCCTTACTTTTTTATAAAACCAGCTCTCTTTACATAATGCTTGCCGTCTTCGTCTTTGTTGTCGCTGAAGTAAGCATCATTATTCCATCGCTCTCTTGGAATTTCGATCACGTGATTTTCACCATTCACAAGAACATTCCAAAATTCGTCTAAATTGTCTGCTCCTGGAAACCTACAGCCTACCCCGACAATTGCGACCTCGTCCTGGATGTCCATCAGCTAAATTTAGAATGAAACTTGTTCTGAATATGAGGTAAACTTTGTACATACATTTTATAGGGTACAATATCAGATACATACTGCTTCAAATCGTCTACAAAGATTTAAGCAAGTTCATGTGTGCTATATATTCTCTTATAACTGATGGCATGTCTCGTTAATATATAAACTATAAGTACCAATAAGTAGTGTAGAATAAAACTGAAATTAATACCAATTTTTGTAACAACCTATTCTATGTCGGCCATTCGACTTTAAAAAATAACTTAACTGCAATAGTTATCTCAATATAAATGATGGTTAATACTAGTACCATCGAAACTCATTGCAATGCTACTTAAGGTGGTTCGACAGCGGGCGGCCCGCATCTCGAGTTCCGGAAATGCTGATGACTTTCACCTGATCTTTGCGGCACGTGCTTATAGTAGTAAATTTAGATAAAGAAAATTTTGATCTGCTTCAGTGTCTTCTCTGTTAGCGCAGTTGGTACGGTGATTGACTTGCAATCCAAAGGTTCTAGGTTCGATTCCCACTCGCTTCAAAACTTTTTTTTAACAAATTGTCCGATTTTAGTGACTAGTCAATTCATAACGCAGTGATCAAAGGACAGACTAAGTTTAGTCTAGTAATAATGAATAATATCAGATGCAAGTATAGTCAAGTGACAGCTAAATTTGTGAGGATTTATAGCCTATATAACAGACGGCAGCTTAACACAGGACAAAAGTAATGCTAAAAGATAGATCCTAAAGGAGCTTTTATGCATTACTTTTGTTATGCATTAAGCAGTCACTTGCCTTTAAAGATATACAGGCTACCGTATTCAATGGTCCCTTATAACAGGTTTGACTTATGGTATTTTTTAGAGCTGACGGCATTTTAAAGTTGAACTCAAGGGAGGTTACTCGTTTTGTGTTAACATTTTGTCAGAATTTCAGGAAATCATGTATAATATGTAAATTCTACTGTATATTTTCATTAAATTTTTTGTGACTAGTAGGATTAAGTTATATCTATCTAATAAGAGTAAAATTAGAATATGTTAAACAGCTAGATTTTTGGTAATTTGAGATTTTCAGAATTTGACTTTTTTAAAATATTGATATTTCCAGAAAATATGTCATGAAATACTTTTGTTTGCCCAATATCTTATAGTCTATGTCCAGTTTACTTGATTGAGTTATATCAATCTATAAAGAAAATATTCCTGTTTATTAAAAAAGGAGCTTTTCTCGACAAAAGGTCCTGTCAGAAAAAAACGGCACTGTAACTTTTTTTTATTTTAAAGATTTTTCACTCTCCATATGGTATATTTCAATTCAATCAAGGTTTCAAAGAATTCTGACACAGAATAAGCTGACCCGCGAACCACCTTAATCTAGTTTCCAATTTTCACAAGATGTGTTCAGCTGTTTTAGAAATAATAGTTTGCCTGATCTCACAACCAACAAAATATGATTTATCAGTGCATCTAACAGTTTAAAGCATTCAGTACGTACAATGTGTCAAATACTTATCTCCGATACATACAACATCTAACATGTTTATCAATGCATATATTTGGAATCAGCAACTACTATTGTAATAATAAGTTGAGGACTCCTAATTGGTATGTTTTAAGGTAGCGAATAATTTATTCCCCAATTTTATAGCTGTGTTGGTTAACGTGGCAAACACCCGCCAATAATATGTCATCTTTTAAAAATATATTTTAATTGTTTTACGTTTTTAAAGAGATATTAAAAAATATTCAAACAGCGATTATAAAGCCTTCTTCATTTGTATCATATTCATAATGGCCCAAAATAAACGTCATCAACATATCTAGGGATACGTGTCTCAGATGTTTAGAATACCCTTCCGAACTGAGTCTTTCGTATTTATTATATAACATCAAAGTTTTTTCTCCCGTTTAAAGTCGACTTCTATCACGTAACGCCTTGCTGTGAATAGCTGGAGCAATTTATCAAAATGTTGAGACATGAGTCCCTAGAGAAGATAATATCTGTTCATCTACTTCAACCTGCATGAAAAACGGCCTCCAACTGCATAAGTTATCGCTGTTCAAAAGTACCGAATATTTTAATAAAAGGATGCGGAAAGCGTCAATTAACTGATAAACGTCTCATTTAGACTGTCTGGTACAGTGCGAATATCCCTGGTGTTCAACTTTTGTCCTTTTTATTTCAACCAATAAGAAGTCACAAATTCCAAAAGAGATTTTCCGTGGCTCCACCCTAATAAAAATACCAATCACATATCAATAATGATTTCAACATTGGGAACCCCATAAATCACGCAACAGCAGTTGGATAACGCCTCTATCTGGTCACGCGGATGGACCGGCTGGAACCACGGGGTGCTGAATGGGGTGCTATTATTGATCAAATAGCCGTGTTATGCGTGTCGTTTGGTGTTGAAAATTTTTGTACTTTGTAGATTAAAATCTAAATCTAAATTATATCCCAGACTGCAATACAAACGTGTATTAACTTTTACCGCAACATTCAAATACTATAAGAACGTTAACTTTCTTACGCTTATTAAAAATGCCATCTGATATTTAAAACACAAAATAAATCCAAAATGTATTTAATTCTCATTTGTTCTGCTTCAATTTAGTACCAAATGAAGACGTTTACCTAGTTTCGCATATGTATATGATATTAAACCAATCATATATTATTGAAAGTTTCTGATATATTTTCATTTTTCAAAGATCTCATATTTTTATGTTTCCTTTTTAGAGATTTATAAGTTGAGGAAAACAAAATCAATTTATATAAAAAAGATTGAAGTGGAGCTTTTAGCTTTTAAAACTTATATAGGAAATTTAAGAAGCAATATTTTAGATAACCCACTAAACTTTACGTAGAAGTAATAATTGAAAGTAATACCTCATTTTTTACTTTGTTTGACAACACAAACACATTGTAATAAGTATTTTGTTAAGACAATACATTATATGAAATGCATTTTTAGTAAAATTAGAACAAAAACGAACATTTAAACAATTGCTGAACAGGTAGGGTACTTGGCCAAACACAGGTGGTCTTCATCAAAACGATCTCATAATCATTACATAACTTTTTCACTTTTACCTGATAAGAAAAGGTAGTTTGTCATATAATTTGTATTATTCAGTCGCAAACACCAAAATATTAAATATTTGGCAGGTTAATTGGTCTACTTTTACCATACCTACACAAAATATGGATGGCATACTGGTGTATTCAACGCATTAACGCTTTGTAAATGTTTTCTCATAAAACATATTTTGACAGGAAAATATTATAGTCAATATGTCTGCGTTATACAATGTATATCACTAAAATATTTTGGTTCGCCGTAAAAACAAATACATTTATGCTTTTCAATGTCAATAGGTGCTATAATACAATTTTGCATTGGAAAACTTTGGAATTAAGGACGTTACAACAGAAACAGTACCTCTTTCTTGAACTAGTCATGTGGCTATTGAACATACATTTAACTAAATATCAATTTGTAGTGTGACTAGGTATGGCATAATGTTACATTTATCTATAGCATTATTGCTCTATGTTGCATCTGTATTAACTTACTCGCTAGGCAATATCAGAATTAAGAAAATAAGACAATAAGCCCCCAGTAGGATGGGGAAGGATATAATATACCAACTACCCAAACTGGCAGAGTGGTATGACACCACCAAAAATTATACCAATATTTTAACACATAATAATTTGCACACCATGCCCACATGCCCACGCACCAATACACACACACAAGCGCGGTATGGCCATTTTATGTGTCGCGGTTTGGAAATTACCAAGTTCCTAGACCGCGATTTTAGCCCACAGTGGTGAGGAGCTCAGTAATTGTCAGTCACAGTGACTATAACCGCAAGGCCACAGAGGCCCTTTGGAAAATTAGATTTGAAAGAGACTATTCAAATAAACAATTAATTCATCTAGTTTGATGGTTGCATAAGAATGTCAGTACTTAGTGGAACTCCCAATTCAACTGATGACAATAAGACATTTAATTCAACAATCTAAGACCCACGTTCCAACTGTTGTCTTGTACTGCGAAAACCCATTATTTTTTGGTGCTACACATTTTCTAAGCAGTCATTTGGCCACTATGCGTACGTCATAAAACAATTTTTCGTTGACTATTGAACGCTGATCAATTTTCGTGTTTGTATTAGACATATTTAAAAAATCTGGGTTTATTTTTCGGAAAGATGAAGATAAATTCCAAATTGTTTGGACATCAATCAAGCGGCCTGATCCATATTCAAATCATTCATGGATATGCAGAAAACCTTCATACACGTTGTCTTCAGCGTACAAAGATTCAACAACAATGTATTTCATCTAACAGAAAAGTGAAACATGAAACGCGAATTTTTTTTTAATATTGCATTATTCAAGAGTTATGATTTTTTTAAAAAAGGGAAATAAGAAAATGTGAAAGCAAAAACGGTCAACAGGATTCGTTTTTATTCTTGCAAGGATATCCTTTATGACTATATGTATTTAGGTTAGACATTATATTTACAATAAGTCCATGGACAATCTGTTTAAGCGGGTTTTTTTTAAAATTTGATTTATATATTATGCCAATTTTAAATAACGTTTTATTCCGGTTATTGATGCTATAATGTCTGTGCATTTACACAGAAACATATATCTTTTTACTTCTCAGATAAAATATCAAGTATGTAGTCCTTTCTGTCTCTACCTAGGAATGTAGTAAAACTATCAATCATGAGTATGGGGGCAACTTTCTAAAGCTTGTTATGTTTGTTATGGTTTATCAATGATTTTATTTTACAAAAGTTCAACAAATATGGTTTATATTTTCTTCATAACTATGACAAATACTACATATTCTAAAACCTTTAATATTCATTTAATAAGTAATGATTTTGTTGGTAAAATCCTGTGTATAAGTTTGGTTTATAACCATTGTTTATATGTATCTCTTAGTACATTATATTTTAAAGTTATAGCTATATGTATTTTTACAGTTAATGTTATCATTTTCATAAATGTTTATCCATTCTGTTCTACTTGTAGGCATATTTTCGTTTCTACTAAGAATATTAAAACCAAATTTGGTATCATCAATTTTGTGACAATGGGGTAATCAATTTTGTGACAATGGGGTACAAACAACACTTCATAGCAGGAAAGGGGTAGTCAGATATAAAATCATTTACAGAAGTAACGTTTAAATTTCTTAAAAACTTAATTGCTTTTCTTAAACCATAGTATTTGAAACAGTTATTGTTCTAGTCTTTTTTCCAAAAAGGCAATTTATTCAAACTGGCCATGTTCATCAAGAATATCCCTTAACAATCTTATCACTCTGGCAGACAGTATTGATATGATGTGTCATTCAAAAACAATGGCACATAATATATCTGATTTATATCATTTTAACAAAATGTTTCGATATACAGCAAATATGGTTTTAAAGCATCAAATCTAAAATCAGTGTTTCTCTTATATTTTGGCAAAGCTTATCTTTTGACAAAACACGTTTCCACAGTTTATGATTGTTTGTTGTTAATCAAACACTTTCCTAGTTTATGACATTACTTTCATTTTGTAATATAACATTTCTTAAGTTTAGCGCTTTTAAACGCAACACCCCTGTGTGAAAAGAGCGCTATATAAATATGATTTAATAATAATTTCTTAGCCATTTAATTTTAAAATTATGTATATCAAAACCTCTGACAGTAAGTTTTTAATATTTTACAGAAGAGACTTTTTTTGTCTAGCTATTTCAAACATTGACAAAATCTCTATACATTTGAAATGTATAATTAAAATATCATACTAAAATGTTTAACTAACTGATTTTCGACTAAGTACAAAAGATAATTGAGTAAGAATTTAATTTTTGTTGAATACGACTTTTTGACATCATTTTAACGCAAATTTATTAATATATCAAATCAAAATATCGTAGATAGCTCAAATTGGTTCCCATGAATGTACATAGGTAAAAACCTTGTATTTTAAAACATAACAGAAATTAGTATTTAAAGGCTATGTAACTAGACAAATGAAGAGTAAAACCCTACTCTCGAACAATACCTATAATTCTATTGCTTCATGTCGTTCCAAAGACTTAGAGAGACACATCACAAAACTACAATTTTGTCTGACCAAGAACGAGGTTTTAAAATTAATACTTTTGCACCAATCAGTATACGACATTCATCAGGTGACTGTTTACAGTCTTTCTCATTGGGATAGAAGTACGGCATTTGTCAGAATCTGCGTATAGGCGCAATCTTTCCTAAGATGTAAAAAAGTGATTGCTGAAAATTGGCCTTATACGAGGTTTTGATATTAGGCCGATGATAATCTTTAATGAGTATTTTTTCGTTATATCTACACTCCGACATCTCAAAACTACTCTGACGTGTCAAAACAAAACGGAAAGTTACAATCTATTTTTAGAGGCGCTATATTTTCATTATAACTTTTCATTCTACCGAAGCCTAAATATGCCATGAACATCGAAACGTTTTTATACCTTATGGGCGTGGAATAGATATAAACTCTGCCCACTATGAACATCTATCATTTGAGCCGTAAGCACGCATGAGACCCCCCGGCCGATTTTGCGCAGGCAGACACGGGCCCGTTTCTGTATTGGACGGGTGGACATGAGACATCCCCTCTGCTCTAAGTGGAGCTGTCTGATCTAGGTCTACACTGTTTTCAAAAGTGTCAATGTAAGCTATTTATAAATAGTAGGTGAATGATTTACTCAAGGAAGTAAAGTTTCATTATTTCTATGACACACTATGACACAGTATCAACAGCTATCGATGTCGACCTATCCCTCTAAGATATTAAGTCAGTTACAAATGTCATGTCTAATTGTTTCGCGACCTATTGTTTATGGTGCTGGGTAAATATTTATCTAAGGATCACAACAGTATCAGACCCTGAATATACAGAAATAATTTACCGCCTATGTCTGATTATAACAGTCTACAGAGAGTCTCCACTTACTGTCTCAATGTACCCTGCTGTCTTTTAGGAAGTTTTCTGTATTATGATACTTTATTCAGTACAAAAGCCATCGGCTTATCAGTACACAGTTGCTACATACATATGATTATGGTCATGTCAATGGTGGAACAGTAATATGTATTGATCTCAATTATAGCTAGTGCGATGCATCGAAAAGTAGTTGCAAAGTGTAAACTTTTAAATGTAGAGTTTTGACTTGAAGACGTTTATACCAGAGAGAAATGAAAAGATTTTCGAAATATTATGTAAGAAATAGAAGCCCGTGTATTATTTTCAGTAACTTGACTGCAGTTTGTCTGATCTGTATTATAACATTTTTAACAATCCTGTTAGGTTTTATCAGTAAACCCATTACCCCATAAATACGCCTTTTTACGCATTTCATTCATTCATCCACTGAAGCAAATAGTTCCAATTTATACAGCCATGAATATAAACCATTCAGAAAAATTTCTATATTCTAGCAGATGATAACTTATAAAAGGCTGAAAGTAAAGCAGAATGTGCCTCACGGCACATTCTGCTTTACTTTCAACCTGCTTTAAGTGGTCAAAGGTCTTCAAAACTAGAAGCAGGCTATGCGTTAATGGGTTAAAAGGACAGACATTGATTCTTCTGATATTAGGGTGAAATCAGTGTCGACAAAGATCAGACATCTCCTGAAAGAGCTGTCTGATCAGGGTCTGCACTATTTTCTCAAAGGATTTGTCAGGCATGATTACTGTGGAAGTCTGTCCTTATTTTATAGCCAATGTAATGGATGAGATGATAGAATGCTCAAAATGGTAAGAGTTTAAGTATACATGTAATGGATTTCATTAATAATATTAAATATAATAATGACAATAATAAAACTGGTTATATTGATTTAATTATAATAGTGACTGAAATCAAGCTTTGGAGGTACAATATATGTATCTACATATCTGTATTTATCCAATATAAAGGCATTAACTATTCATCTTAAAGCTCTCATAAAGTGATTTAGTTTTTTTCTAGTAGTTCATCTTTGTCAAATATATACGAGTCATATTTTTCTATAAATGATATATTCTTATTAATAATATGTTACTTATCTAAGTTAGAGAAATAATTAGTGGTATTTTCACCTTCTTCCAACAATTTAGATATTGATATGATTAAAGCACCTCTTTGATTTAGGATTTTTGTTTTTATGTGTATAAGTTCATTTTTAAAAAAAGGATAATTGATCTTTATTATTTCTATAAAACATGACTCTAGAAATTGACTTTCAGCTTATAACGTGTGTTCCCTATTTACGTTCTCCTTTGCTTTATAACTTGCATATATGATATTTTTTCCCTCGAATTTCCATTTAAAGCGTTTCAATAAATAATTCGTCAGGAATAACAAGCTGTATATCTGACTTATCAATGAAAAGTACATTATCTAGATCATAAACAGGAACAGTGTATTGTAATGTTTTTAATCTAGTTTACTACTTATGCAATTTACATAGTAAATATCATTTAATAGATCATTACTAAATTTTCACAGACCGTTTCCTAGTATGTGTTTACAAAAAAGAATCTAAAAATATAACCGAATGATCTGTTTTATAACTAACATCAATAACACATCTTCTTAAAACAGTACCATGTTATCAGTCGTAAAAAAGAAAGTAAGTCTACCTTGTTGTAAAGGGGCTAATTTTCTCCATGTATATTGTTGGACGTCTCCATGCAATTCCATGAAAGGGTCTACACGTCCTCGTCCTGAAATAAAGGATAACAACTTTGTTCGGATTTTGTTTTTTGATTTGTTGTTTTATAATTTCTATACCCAGTTGCAGGGTCAAGTACAAGGTTAACGTCTCCACAAATAATATGACTATCTTTCGTATTTATAGAGTCGATAATGTTAAATGTCTGAGTGAACAACTGACAAAAAGAGACATCGTTATGTACAAGTTCAATTACCATTAAGTTTCCATTATCATCTTGTTTCACAGTTAGTACATTAATGCCATCTTCTTTCGAAAGAAAACAACAACACCTCTTGCATTTGTATTGCCTTGTAAACTCTCTCTAACCAAAAATTGCACGGGAACCATAAACTACTCCGTTTATTAGCAGCATGATATTTCGCAAAGTAATCTGATACGGACATACGTCATATATAAGAATAATTCAAAAAATTAAGTCATAGAATTAACAGTTTGATAAATAGCAAATACAATTTTGATTTACGCAATAATGATTTGAATAAAACGAGAGCAAAAATTTGTAATTTTGACAATGTCATTCACTGATTGTATTATAATTAAGATAGCAAACTTGCATGCATATATATAACTCTCATTAATATTATGCATAGCGTTTATAGGTATTTAATGAGATGTCTCATATAAAATTTACATGCAAAACCGCTCCATCAAATCTTACGAGACACAAGTCATACTTTAATATTCAAAGTATGTTTTCTAAATTGTTAAAACGCAATCGTTATAATGGCATTAAACTGCAATACAGAATAATACATTGTACTGCTAAAAGAAAAAAAAATACATGTAAAACAAAGCTGTGTTATTAGACTTTCGAAATCGTGCTCTTGGCAGGAGCTATCGCTTTTTGTCCACTGTACTCACATGTAAGAGGATTTATTTCAAACATGTTAATAGTTTGGTTGGAAGATATACTTGTTGATGAAATGATGGTGTTGGAGTGAAATATGATTATTTAGCTAAACAGTATACAGTTTGCTTATGAACATTGCTGTTTGTGCTATTGCTATGAAGGTCCAATTGACGTACCATACTACGATATGTTACACTACAGGCAATTTTTACTTTCTTAACGGCAGTCGTTTAAGAGTAGTTACGACAGTGTTATATTGTACCTACATTTGGCATAAACTAACACAGTATTTCAGACAGATTTACGAAAATATCCTCACAAGTTGCATATACCATTCATAATATGTTATGGGCTCGATATCTCGAACAGGCGTTAGTCGTACTTATGAGTATCTTCATCGGTTGTGTTTGCTGAATCCAACCCTTTTAAGTAGAGCATGTCCATACGTTAAGTTAAGAAATAGCTAAGCAACAGTTTAACTTTAAAATGAGAATAAACTGTACTTAATTGAGTTCAAGTTCTTTTTTTACACTGAATTATTTGACACTGATACGTTTAACTGTTAGTGAATTATTGAATGGGTGGATGTGCTGATTTTTACGGAACTGCGACACAAAATACGTTATAGTGCCAACGAACGATCAAGGTTGTTGAGATGAGATGATGTTATTTAAGGAATATTAGTTCAGCTAATTTCCGTCATTGTGAAGCAGCGTATGGGAAAAAAACAATCAACCTGCCTGCATTTTAGTTCTTGGCAAATGGAATAATCTCGGTCAAATAAACAAGGAATAATGAATAACAAATCCAGGGCAATGTTCAATGCTTCAAACACAGTACTGTTTTTATCATTTTTAGGAAAACCCTTCTGATATATATTTAACATAATACTTAACACCGTTTTGAATATAACAAGTCAGAAATTGATTAATTATGATTTATAATACCTTCAAATATGTGAATATGTAATTTTCACATTCATGTTAAAGAAAAGATATGAAAATGTCAATGAGATTTCATAATTCCATCGAGTACATCATTATCATATTTAGAACATAAAATGTGCCTCATTTTAAGAAAGTCAATGTTAGTTGTGTATAATTTGAATTCATTCAGTATTACAAACGCATAATCATATCGATATTGAAATACGAGGACAATTCAATTAATAGTGAGCCTTTCCCTATAAAAAAGAAACAAACAAACAAGCAGAAAACCGTTTTCTTTATTCCCACAGAGTATTCCTCTTTAACATTTTGCCAAATTTCAGCCGTAAAAGCCATCCGTGGAATGCTTTATTGACGGCAGATTTGGTATACTGTTCATATACTGATATATGGCAGACCAAATGGCTGTTTTATTCCGAAACCGGCTTCTCTGGGGGAACGTTTTCATGTTTTGGAACAACCAGAAGTTGTACGGGACCAGGTCTTGCCTGTAAGGGTGATGATGAAGCACCTCGGTGCATTTTCGTTACGGAAATGTGGTCATTTGTGTGGACTTGAGTGCAGGAACATTGTCATGTAACATATACGCACCATGTTATCCGAACGTTTTTCGGCTTTTGTAACATTATTTGTTCGACTCACAATTTGTGCTATTTGAGCAACTGTGTCTCCTCATATCTTTACTTGTCCATATCTTGTTATAATCATTTTTCAATTAGGATCAAAGCAATGTACCCATATTTCGTCAACTGTATAGATCTCTGAAAATGCCCATGAAGTGAAGTGTTGAGTATTTATTCAGTAGTTTACGGGCATTCTCAACACTGTCTTGTTTCACTCATCAGTTAACATATTTTGCTCATATCTAGCAAATACGCCTGATGCCAAGTAGATTCTTTAAAATATTGAATAATGATCCAACAGACACCCTAGGTATATAAGCGATCTGCTTCATAGTGATTTGGGCATCATTCAGTAATAAGTCACTGACTTGCTAAACGGTTTTGAATTAGCAGCAGAATTCGGTTGTCCTGGAATTGGGTTTTTGAAGGTCAGATCTCCACTTTTGAACCTCTTCACCCGGCGATTAACGATAGCATAAGAAACACTATGATACACAAATGCTTCACAAACTTCATTGTGTATGTTTTTTTTCGGAATCTCAATTAAGAAACGAATTTTTGATACAACCACATATTCTAGTTCTAGTTTCATTTAACGTTTTTCACAGAGTGTCTATGAGTAGGTTCACTTTACACGGCTATTGTTTCAAAACTACCAAACCGATTGTAGTGGAGCTTATCTGATAGAAGAAAGCTTGAACAAGTGCTAGCACAAATTCGCACGTGAAAATGGTGCATTTTGATAGAATAATCCGTGTAGGCATACTTTTAATTGAATGGTCCTCGTATATTCTTAAATACGTAGTTCTTGTTTTAAGTATGGACGCATGTGCTCAATTAAATTCTGCCTGATGTACCACTGACGGCATTGTTGATAATCGTGCATAAACGGCTACATAGTTTAAATTCATTGGCAATTCTAACGCTGCAGATACTACTGACAAAAGTACGGTCGATCCAGGTTATATTGCATAATTTTCAAAAAATGAGCTATAACTAATACGTATATGTATTGCGTTGCACTTGCTAAATAAATATGTACGTAAAAAACTGGTATACTGTTTTGGGTAAATATCAAATACTTTGGGTAATAGTTTTAATGTAGGTAAGTATTTTCCTTGATTAGTTGTATATGCATTCTTCATTCAAAGTTAAGAGAATTACTTGTTCGCAAAGCTGTTTATCATTGTGTATCGGTTTCTCCTTTACTGGTGTGCATTTGGATCTTTTTGTGCATTTTAGTGTCAAAACTGTTCGGCTTTTAAAACGACTTGTATAAAGTTCACAATAAAACATACGGAACTGCACCGCAATAACTGAATATAACAATTAATTCTGATATATGTTTATATATATTATATAAATACTTTTGTTTTATCATCAATACCTAGATTTCTGACGTATTATATAGCACCTTGATGCATTTAAAATGTATTGTTTTTACTTCCAATGTAGTATATACTCTAGTAAATATAATTGATACACTATTTCATACCAGGATTACAAACAAAACGATTTATGGGTACTATATTCTCAGCAAATATGTGCAAAAATATTATTCTGATCAGATTAAAACAAGTTTAAATGTGCATTTTGATCACGCCCGTTGAAAGCGGACACGAAAGGATCACAAGTGTTTGTTTACACAATTTATGTTTTACTGCGCCTACTTTTTACAATTAGTTTCAATTCACCTTCAGAAACCTGCGCAACAAATAATGACACAAATAAAGTGTCTCAATTGTATTTACTTTGATAAGTATTTGTCTTTAATAATTTAGTTAAGCATGTGAATCTATAGATTTTCCATAACAATCTAAGTTTAGATATTTGTTAATGAATTGCGCAAAGCTGCGTGGCAATATAACCTAAAAAGAACGCATGACGTGTGTTTCTTGCCCTCCAAGGATCCCATAGGGACCAAACACAAAACCAACGCTGTGAAAACCAGCTGCAAATAATACAAGCGGTGAAGGATAATGTATTATAAAATGAACAGTGTATCATATCATTTACTATTTTAAGGATTGTAAAGTATCTTATGTTCAATTAAATTTCAACTAAAGTGTATCGATGCAAATTGTCATTAGTAATGACATTTTAAGGTATTAAATCCAAATACTTTTAATTGTATCATAACAACTTTAATCCGTGCAGCATGTTGACAGTTCATGAATGATATCAATTTACTCTTTGCCTGTTCGATACCAACATAGCCCATCAATCCGTCACTATCCAAACATTATCATCGAAACAACCGCAAATAACTATTGTGTTTATGTCTTCCTGATTGTTAAAGTGTTAACACTGTTCGTCCTTTTCAAGTGTAAAATGGAACATATGTCTAAATAGCCTATGTAGTTTATAGTTACTTTTAATTTGACGACTCCAAAATATGTCTTGTTCTCAGGACTTGTGCGATAAACACATATTTGCCAACATGAAAATAAGTTCAAAGCATGCTATTTGTGTAATATATTTAAACAAGTAAATCTACCCGTCAGATAATGTATTCGAAATAATTGAATATTATCATTGTTTAGTTCATATACAATTGTGTCGTAATGAGTGGAAGCTGGTTTTGCTGAAGTTAGAAAGTATTTTAATGAAAGCATCGGAACAAATTTACAATTATTTATCAGTTTTTACAGCATGCAACATGTAACCTAAAACAAACCTTGACAAGAAAACGTAAACGTTTGTTATTCTATGAATTAACAAAACTATGGTATTCTAATGTACATTTATATCGTTTGTTTTTATAAACGATCACCCATCTGCAATAACGTTTTAATACCAAAGTACCTTATAATACCTTAAAACCATTACATGCATAAGAAATGATCTTACCTTGGCAAACGACTGCCGGAAGCCTTCATCCTAGGTACAGGTAGACATTAATATATATAGTATTTGCTCCTCCCATTTGATGCATATGTGGACATGCATATTCAACACACGTACAGGTAATTTATATACTTTGTATTATGAGTCAAATGTCAATCACGATATCGCCATATTATGCACGGTTTTGACTTAAGACACTCTGTCATAACATGATATACACGTTCTTACGACATTCGTCGTTGATAGTCACATATCCTAAGTAACATTTGATTTTAAGAAATACATATATGATAATGATCATGTTCTTGTCTTAGGTACTAGCCGATAATGTAAGTCAGTTCATCATAATTTTAAAAATACATGGAATTTATAACGCATCACCTGTTCATTAATAAAAAATTATCATAATCAATGCATATACGATAAAATCTTTTAGAATGTGCTCTTTATTTGCAAAGTAATTAACATACTTTCACGATTAACATTATAAGCGAAAATGTGTATGTTTTAAGCTATAACTTGTAATAGTAAAACCAACTTGTGTGTAAATAGTATACTGTTTTGCTTACATCGTCTGCGTTTTAATATTATTTTTCTTGTACATATGCGGCGCTATATTTGAAAGAATAACTTTTTAGGACTTCGGCCACGCGGCACAACGCGGCTTTAATCTTCTGAGAACGTTGTTGTTTGATAGGATCCTGAAATGGTTGTTTCCATGCCGCAAACTGAAGTTATTTTTCACGTACGTTAAAAGGCAAGTCAGTAGAATTTCTCAGGAAACACCGTCGACTGATAAATGATTTACCTGCTATTCATGTCCAACTATGATTTATTATTACATTTATATATAGACTAATGATGCTTTAGAATATCATTACTCGTTTGTCATAAGAGTATATTTTTCAGTTCTTAATTATCTCAAATTCCAGAGTTGTTTTGTCAAAATGCTTAGTGTGCAATAGGCATACCTCATGCATGGTTGAGAAAAAACAACATAATATTATAATGTTCTGGCCGGTTTCACTGATATAGATATGATTCATATGGTCTCTGCCAACATATCTTCTTGACACTATCCGATTCATGATATAACATGAAAAAGCTTTGAAATATTTAAGAAATATATACCATAACCATTACAATTGATTACACATGGTGCATGTTTATGATTCATTTACATCACCTTATACATCCTTATTATCAAGTAGTTAAAAGACAGTGTCACAAATAAATTAACAATTTTCATATTTTGATCTGTCAAAATCCATTCTCAATATTATTTTTATATTACATCTGATGGGATGCGAATTGGTTCGAGTTAATTATAATAATAGGTTTGACACACCGATTTACTTATCGAGAATAAGTAGAGCTCATTTTTCAAAACATAATTTAACTACCCAATCGATAGATCTCCATTTTTAATGTGTTTTTCAATGCGCTTTTTAATGTTAAAGGAAATACCGTTTAAACGGTGATTGGCTTTAACCCCTACCCTATAAAGTACACGCATTCACTGGGAATAAAACGTCATCTATCCCATTTCTATATATGTGTATTTGCCGACGGAAATATACTCTTTAAGTAAAAACGCTTTATATATAAACGATAAAGCAAAGGTCCGACAAAATTCGGTCCGGTACAAGTTTAGATATATATCGAATTAAAAAAAGAGAAAGATTATGCCTTTGTTTAAAAAATATTTAATAAAAACATTAAGCTACTCTACTAAACTAGTTTCGTCGTTCGGCTCCTCAGTAGTCAATGTAAATTGGCGTTTTTTCCATTTACCAGCTGTGGAGGAGAAACAACATCTTTTGTAATGGTTGCACATACTGTGTCCACTGGAAATGCAGTGGTCGCAGGAGGCTCGTGGAAGATCCAGACTTCAGATGCTCCCGCTGTATATGAACCGCTCGCCCCATTGACTGCAGGGCACAAAGAGAGGTCCAAGTCGGCCAATACAAGCTGGAGTTGGTTTCCTCCTTCTGCCACCTTGGGGACATGATGTCTGCATCCGCTGGCTGTGACCTAACAACAACTGCTTGTGTTAAAACTGCCTGGAAGAAATTCAAGAAGACACTGACTGTCCTCTCTTCGAGCCACTTCTCGTAAAAGACACATGGACGCATCTAAAACAAGTGCATGCGAGGTGTTATGGTCCATGCCAGTAGAACCTGGCCTCTGACCAAACCGAACCTCCAGCGCCTGCAGCCTAACGCCAGGGTCGTAATCAGACAGATTTGCAATGTAAATGCAGAACTGTCCGTTCTAGGGAGCTTGTTTAGAGGACTTTGAGCTCATATTGAGGGAAATACAGCTTCGTTGCTATGGGCACGTTGAACGCTTCACTGGAGCTATCAAGTGTGCGAGAGAGATAAAACGTTGCAGGTAATGGTGGGCCTGGGAAGGACAAAGAGGTTATTGAGGATGCTGACTGTAAGAGAGTGCAAATAATAAGGACTGGTAGCAGTTGACCCGCATGATAGAACAGCCTTGATATCCTGTGTAAGAACCGCTATTTGTGCATCTAGCCTGTTACCTGGAAAGGACCCAACTGCTGTGCACAAAGCTCCCTGCCCTGTACGTTAAAAACAAATTCGATGATGATGATGATGATAACAGCAATCAATATAATTATATAAAATATACAAACTAAATGAATAAATTTGTTTGACTTCGACAAAAGCTGTTACTTTCCGGTTGATTGACGTTCAAATATATCTGCCATGGCAGCCACGTCTAAGGCCTTTTTCATGTTTTCAATTTGGACTTAATTTGTTAAACTTCGCGGAAATGACCATTGTTACTTTGATGCTGACCCGCCATGACAACCATTTATAATTATTTTCATTGAATCGTAACTTTTTTAAATATACAATACGATACTAATTTCTTTACAAAGCAAGGTCATCGGCGCAATATACAAACATTCGTTCTATATGACTAGATTGATGCTTAGTGTCACAAATCTGATTTGAGAAGCAGAGGATTTTATTTATCTATTTAAACGACCGCATTCATAAACAATCCGCTCAGAAATTAACACTTTTTATTTATTATACACTATTCAATTATATCAGTTGTAACTTAATACTTAAGTCATGTGTAGCCGAGTTAAGATTATGCTGAACTTGTTGAATGGCCTTACTAGGTGACTTAGTAGCTCATGGCTTATAGGCGCACTTTTAGATTTGTGCATACGTCGTTCTGTCAATCCTTTAGATACATTCCTCTGCGATAGAAATAAATTATTTTAGTATTTAAATTTGAATTTAAAAAGGGGAAAATATCGCTTTGAGGTTTACCCCGCAGACACTGTAAAACAGCACGGTCATGCTAACATTGAAAAGTGGCTGAGCATAAAACGTATATTTTGTCGATAAAAGGAACGAAAACAAAATATAAGAGCTATATTGCGTTGAATAAAACAGGTAGGGCAGCTGGGTTATCGTTTTGTTTCCAGGAATTCATTTACCATTAAACACGTGGGGGGAATTTACCCTTTAATTTATTAGGCATTTCTTAAAATTCGGATTGCAGATTATGCTTAGCACAATATCTTTTTTCAGTATATAAACTTTATAAACCCTCCTCATATTTTATGGTTAATTTGCTTTTAAATAATGCGTGATCATTGCATTTAAAACTTTTTCCCGTGCATTTAAGTATATCGCAATAACCAAATTAAATTTGTTTTACACATCATCTGGCGATAGATGATTAGTATTAATTGCTTGTGATAATATATCACTCGAACAGAGCTCAGAAAATGTGAAAGTTGTATTATATTTATGCTTTTCGACAAGGATTTCTTTTTTCTCTGTATTAGTATTAGTTTCAATGAAAAGATGAGGCGTCCATCCAACAAAACAAATTTTAACTTTACACTCCCGTATGAAAAGCATATGATCCGAAACCGATATTTTAAAAACACGGTCAGTTAAATACTAAAATACATTTCTTGTGTGCAATTTGAGTACATCACCCACAGCAACAGCTTTAACTCTGTCACCCGCCGAACTTAATAGTGGCTGCCCTTAATTAGACTAGTTAATCTTTAAATTGTTTGTTTTGATTGGAAAATGACTTCCATGACACTACGAATCTTCCATTTATCAAATAAATTTCAAGCTATATCTATCAAAATTATTTGACATTTTCAATAAGGCCTTACTTCACTGTACGCCCATTACATAAACCACAATAGCCATGGATTCTAACGAAAATTTTAGTCAATATAAACAATCACTTAATTGTGTAAAGGTAACATTCCAATGCGCTCGAGTTAGTTTCAAGGCAGAAAAAACGCGAGAGTGACCTCATTAAATGAACGCCCCTCTAGTCTAAGCTGTATACCATTTTTATTTGCGGTAAAGCACCATACAGCCTTTTGGTACTATATTATAGCATTTGTCCTCAGGAGTTCGGAAACAATCGTCTGATACGTATCTAGGTAGTGATAAGGGGAGATAATTGAGGTAGAAGTTGTCTGCCCTTCGGAATTTAAAGCAAACAATGACATTCTTATTTGGCTTTTATTTTATGTGTTAGAGATATAAAGGTGGTATTTTGTTAGCAATTATCAATGTAATATACCTACATAAAAAGATTAAAAATGTTTAAGAGTAGTTCCAGACTCATTGAAATCCAAAATGGCCGCAAAAATGGCCGCCAAAATGGCTTTTCTTAGTAACATTTAAACTTATGGAGCAATAAAATTACTTATGTTAACTACACTTGATACTTATATGGATCAATTTTAGTTGATTCGTATTGGACATTAACTTAGAAATCATACAAGCTTTTATTTTGATTTGTTTCCATTAACCCAGTGCTGAAAAAATCCAAAATGGCCACCGTATAAACCTACCTTTAATTTTTATTTACATAAATATTCTTGATTGGGGCTTTTATTTTATTTGTTATGAGATTTAAAATGGTATTTTGTAAACAATCATTAAAGACGTTAGCAGGGTCAAATAAGTAAAAAATGTCTTCGAGGGGTAGGCTACCGGAGGCAAGATGACAGACATTTCAACACGACCACACATATAGCAAACATGAGGAGAATAGTAGAAACGGTAATGTGACCGACGAGAATAACAAGGACACGTATGACTGTGAACCGACAGAGACGACTAACGCTTACTGGCAAACGCAACGTACATTTTCATCATATGAAAGAAGGATTCGTTGCTTGTGGGATAGCGCTGCGTTTAAAATATACTACTGGAGAGTAGAAACTGCCACATACTTACAAATGTTTGTACATATAAGCGACACTGTGAAAAGAAGAAAACTTATTGGATGTAAATAACAAGTTATCTTTAGGTACGATATAATATAGGAAGAAGAATAATATTTTTTTGTCCTTTTTATTCGAAAGAAATAGAATGAAACACTACTTGGTAACAATTAACCCTCCCCACTTCCCAGTTAAAGGTCCTGTCTTAAAGACATTTCCTCAGTCCATTGATGGACTACCCCCAAATTGTTCTCGATAGGCGTTAAAGTAACGGTGAAGCAGTGACAAAGTGTCCCCAGTCAACGTTACTAATCTGAAATTGTCTAGAGAGGCCCTGCATAATCGCACTCAATGAGGTTTTCAATAGGTTTTACTAACCATCAACTATATGGTGCGGTCCTCACATGAAACGCCTGCCTGGTTCATTGTAATACAGGTATGGATAAAAAAATAGTTTTAGCAAGGAAACTGTCCATGTAAGGATTATTACCGAAAGAAGGTCAGGAAATGTCTTTAAGTTATAACCAAAATTAACCCTTAGCCTGCCACGCACGACTATAGCTCCATATGCAAACAGTTTGGATCCGGATAAGACGCCGAGTAACTCGGCGTCTCATCCGGATCCAAGCTGTTTGACACTCGGACAACATTTTCAGCAATTTTGAGCAACTTTGAAGCACTTTGAAACTTGAAGCAGACGAGAAATATAGCAGACGACAATTTTTTTGGCGGGCTAAGGGTTAAGCTTGTATAGCACTGCTATTTCCTGACAATGTGTGACGTTTTTATTATGAATACCCGTCTATAGACCCACACATTGACTTACACTTCTCGATTAGGTGTATCAAGGGTTACAATTTATTTGTTCATTATTACCCAATCATTTGTTCCAGTAGCAAGGCCGAGCGATGTTTATTGCTGAACGAAAAGTCACATTTAGACCGAGATTCGTAGTGCGACTTGAGAATGAACTTATTACCCTTATACCGGAAATCCAACGCCCCAACCATTAGACCTTATTTTAAAATAACATATTTTTACCAGTCTTAGGCCAAATTGTCATGAGAACTGATCTATAAATATTTACATTATTGCTGTACATAGATTTTTTTTGTTCTATACACAGAGCTCCAGGTAAGGGGTTATTTAAAAAACTATCTTTTTTATGCATGAAACCCTATTGTGTTACTACTCGTTCGAATCGGCTCACTGAGATGGCTCTTATGAGTAGTAATACCATAGGATTTGGTGCTGACATGAGTGAGAAAATGTTGGATTTGTTCTATTTACAGGAACATTGAAACATAAATTTTAGTATACTTCAGTGAGTGTTCACTCTATTTATAGACTCACGAAAAAGTCTCCTTGTTATGTACTGTTACATTTATGATACAATATTGTATGGGAAAGACTATTTCCTTCATTGTTAGTTTCTTTGCCATTATGCATGTTTGCAAGAACCAACTTATGTGTTGATTTTTAAAAGTGATGGTTTATAGTTTAACCATTTTTCATGCTGGTCTTGGGCACAGCAGTGTGATTAAGCTTTTGACTGTCCTGAACATTTCTCATGTGGACCACAAAACCATGAAATAAAGAAAGATGGAGTGGGCCCGGTAAATGAGGTTGTGGAAAAAACATCATGTCAGACAGAAACCAAGAAAGAAGTGGCTTTTGCGTAATTATAGTTTGAATAGTTTTCTTTTTGTTGGCAGTTTTACCAATCAGTTAATTTGTGAAGGCTGCACTGTCAAACAGTCTACTTTTATCCAAACGTTAAACAATTAAAATATCTCTACATGGCTCTAGATACCTGGAAATATACAAATTTACAACACTAGCTCCTTTATCTCACCACCAAAAGCTACATTTGGTCTACTGAACATAATTATCTCAATAAAATCATAAATAAGTGATCATTATATGCGGTTGGTGGCGACATAGGAGTTAGCAGTTTAATATGCCCTTTTATCTACAGCCAAGTTGCTAGCCCGATTTTATAAGTAAAATCATTGTTGCTTTAATCTTTTCCGGTTGGAGCCTGGTGCAGGTGATGGAGAGAAGTCAATTTCTCTAAGTTTTGAAGGAGGATGGAAAAAGAGAAGCAGTGGTCATGCATACAACAGCTAATCAGCTAATGATAGAGAAGATGTATACTGTAGATCTAGACCAGCTGCTGTATTGCATGTAGTATATTGTCAGGGTATACACTTGTTGAAGTTTATGCATTGTTGTATTACTCCCATTTGTTTATTTGTCCAAACTTTGCTTGAAACAATGCAGTAAGAGGGATAATTGATAAGGTTTATCTTTACAAGCTGGACCGAGCCGGTATTTGTATATCAATCTGAAGCATGTCAGGATCATGATTATTTACAGTTGAGCTTTTATCAAGAAATTATCCTTTTTTAATATTTATCATCAATAACGTAATTATCATTATCAACATCAGCAGCAGTGTCAGTCGAGAAAGTTGAAAAGCCTCACCTAAAAAATCATCAAGCATGATTAGGGTGTTGTGTGTCTGTTGGTTTCACAACAGCATTTGCACTATTCTGGTTTGTTTATTTGCAACAGCACAATTAATATTCAAAATAAAGGAACACAGATGAAGAAATCTAGCTTGAGGTGCAATTCCTTGAGAGTATCCATTTTTATCATCTTATATTATTTTCATTGGAGCATTCAATTATGTCCGGTCATCATTATCAATTATCATCATCATGTTATCTAATTTGCATTAGAAGATGCATCATCATCATGCTTTGTTACTAAATCTCAAATTACAAAACATCTAGCTGTTTAACATACACTAATTTTATTCTTATTAGATATAAATTACTTAGTTCTACTAGTCGCAAATTTTGTATGAAAATCTACAGTGGAATTACCATTTTATACATGATTTCCAGAAATTCTGACAAAATGTTAACACAAAACGAGTAACCTTCCTTGAGTTCAACTTTAAAATGCCGCCAGCTCTAAATAATACCATAAGTCAAACCTGTAATAAGGGACCAGTGAACACGGTAGCCTGTAGATCTTTAAATGCAGGTGACTGCTTAATGCATAACAAAAGTAATGCATAAAAGCTCCTTTTGAATCTATCTTTTAGCATTACTTTTGTCCTGTGTTAAGCTGCCATCTGTCATATAGGCTATAAATCCTCACAAAGTTTAGTTGTCACTTGACTATACTTGCATCCGATATTATTAATTATTACGTGACTAAACACAGCCTGTCCTTTGATCATTGCGTTATGGATTAACTAGTCAATAAAATCGGCAAATTTATTTTGAAAACTGTTTTGAAGCGAGTGGGAATCGAACCTAGAACCTTTGGATTGCTAATCAATCACTGTACCAACTGCGCTAACAGAAAAGACACTGAAGCAGATCAAACTTTTCTTGATGTAAGTTTTCTACTATAAGCACATGCTGCAAAGAACAGGTGAAAGTCATCAGCATTTCCGGAACTCGAGATGCGTATCGCCCGCTGTCGAACCACCTTAATGTTCTAATAACGCATTTTAACGAAAACATGACTCTTGTGTAACAGTCAAAATGTAGAACCTTTCAAGATTTGGGCTTCTGGTATAGACTGCTTTTTCCTAAAACCGACATTTCAGCATACACTAGGTCATCCTTAGGTTGGTGAAGTATAAAAGAAAACAAGGAAATGTTATAACACATCTGACCCTGAAATACTCATTTTAAGGTTCTTCAAACTCAACTTCAACTCACCACTTTCAAGTAAAATGTAAGTGCTATCTAGATAAGTGTATCCTATTGTACTTTTAGTTGATCAGTGTTTATTTGGTAGCAAGTGTACACCACAGAGTTGTAAATTAAGGTAAGATAACCGTAATGCGCCATTTTGAAATTCATCTGACATCGGAACATCGTTGTTATCATTCGGCCACGTCCATTCCTAGAGCAAAGTATTATCTTTTTATCTTTTTTATTTATTCCTTAATATTGTATCAGATATACTCGTAATATGTTTATAAAAGAAGAAATGATATCTAAATTATTTGCAAAATAATTTCCAACCTTTGTCAACTTCCGGTGTATGATGATAATGGATTTTCGCTACCTGGGTATAAGTTTTTTCTCGAAATCATAGGCATACATCGGCGTAACCAGCAACCGATGTAGGTCGTTAGAATAACACGGCTATACAGTACCAACTGACAAATCAATTAGAAAACATCTTATTCAACCAAAATGCGAAAATCGGTAAGAGAATCGTAGAATTTGAGAAGTTTTGATCTAGTTTCGGTTTCAACTGCAGTCAATCGTATTTCATAATTCATGTGACCCGTAGCTCTATCTAAGCAAACATTATGTTACTCCAGAAAGGTTTTTGTGGTCATTTGCATTTTAAATGAGAATACCCTGATTGTGGATAAGTGAATTGTGTGGTCTAAGGAGAAAACGGTAACGGGTCAAATCGGCCCAAAACTAAACAGGACCCCTTGATAAATCGGCCCAATAAATGAAAACACAATCGGACAGGGCTCTAGATAAGAAGGAGAAAATTGAACAAATCCAACATGTTCTCACTGATTTCAGTCCCAAATCCCATGGTGTTACTACTCGCGATTCTAATTAGTATTTCACCATAGCTTGTAATGCAGAAAAAATATCTAATTACCTCCCTTTAAAGATTTTAGTTTTTGAAATACAATGTACCTCCTTATCGGGAGCCCTGCTTATAATTTATTGTAAAGAAAGTAATTAGTGTATTAATTTTGTATACTACATAAGTGATGTGTTGTTGGTTTTTTGATACATGTATAGTTCATTTTTTGATGGCGAACCTTTTCTGATATTTTTATCAGATTCTTACTTAGATGTCAAAAATAATTTGTTTAAACTCCAAATGTATGCTTTTGATATAGAACACATGTAATCTCGCACGAAAAAATACTTGCATTTTAAAAATTGTAAATGATCGGCAGTCATATTTTTGAAAGTTGGAATTATCATGTAGATTTTGCTATACAAATTGTAATAATCAGCATTACTGTTGTTGTTTTATTAAATGTTACACCCTTTTGTATTCTATGATGGCTTTTTTTGTTAAAAAATACAAAACCTGTCTGAAAAAATGCGTTTTAAGATAACAGGGGTCGGTTGATTTTCCGGTCAAACTGTCAAAGAGGGGTAACAGGTACAGATTTGTCTGTTTTTTTCTTAGACCTTATTTACTGTTCATAAAAGTTTGTAAATGGGTCTATTAGGTGTTTACCTTTAGAAACATATATGGTTTGTTGAAGTTTTGATGGTTGACCATTACGGGTAGACTACCTATAAATGAACATCACGTTCGAGTTTATACAGACGCTTTGCAGACATCAACAAACCTACTTATACAAACGGATGATAAACGGTTACAATGTTGATACAAATGTTTGATGAACATGTGTTTTGTAGTTTATTGTAAGTATTTACATAAACTTTACTGACAAAATCAAAAGAGCAACGAATGTACAACGGGATTAACTTTGCATCTGGACCCAAACGTTATGTATCGATTTTGCAGACGCGGGAGACCGTGGTTTGTTTTCAGTTTGAACAACATTTTACTAACAATTGCAGTTGTTTTAAGAGCAATACATTCAGTTTAATTCATTATTCAATACATTTCTTAAATCAATAGTTATATAAATGATATGGATATATATCTGCCTTAAGGCTGGATAACCATCTTCAAAACGAAATACTCTGGTATTCTCTGGTCATTCAACTTAACATTTTAGTAAAACGTTGCAGTAAATCTTAAAATGTGCAACGGTTGCATTATTTGTGTGAAGATATATAGGTTTTTTGCATTATAATAAATCCACATTAAAACTATGTTGATGACTACATTAAATAAACTCCTCAACTGTTTGTCATTTGTGTGACAGATAGACACACATATTACTCATTTTCACTTGAAAAATATTTCAGGAATCGTAGGCTAAAATATCTCAAACGTCACATATCTGAACCCTCTTTATACATGTACAACATATACATGACTTCTTACCTACAAAGGAGTTAAGATAGTGAATACGCATTTAGTCCGATAGTGTTTACAAGTGTATGCACGATCAATATTTATTTTGGTAGTTATAGTATTCAATTACAGGCGGGATCATATTAGATCTGATATGTATGGTAAAAGTAATATCTTTGCTTGTCGAAAGTATGATGCAAATTGCTTTCTAATTTATCTCTATGAAGTGTATTGATAACAAATTGATGTCTTAACCCTCATCCGGACCTTGCGAAAACTTCCGTTTTGAGACTTTTGGGGCCCATTGGACTCCATTGTGCATTTTTGTTATTTTCCTAACTCAAAATAAGCATTTGTGACATAACTGATGCCGCATTATAAACCGGTGTGTTGATGCTATATGGTAGTGATAAAACCGAAACGTTGCGCTCACTGTTACCATGGCAACCAGTGACCATAGTAACACAAAAAAACTTAGTTTTTTGCTGTAAAATCGAATTTTACCAAATAACTTGTGCAGAAAATTTACAGATGGGGAAATGTGGACATATTTATGACTAGATATACCTTTTGTTACATTAAAAGTGTATCTTTTACAGAACTATGGAAAATTTTGGAAGAAAATGACAAAAATATGGTTGGGGTCCAGTGGACCCCAACTAATATTTACGCATATTAACATGGTTTACTATACAACTTTTAACCACGACTGATTTAAAAACCTTATTAATGGAACATATGTAACTAAAGCAGCGTCCAAGCTGATCAATATCATCAATTTGTTAAGCTTTGTTTCTGCTTCCAATTATTTCATGGCAATAATTGTCCAATTTATTTGACCTATCACCGTGCATGTCTTAGCTGCGTGCAGGATTCATGACGCCGACACTGAGACAGTGGCATGTCAAATATATGTGATAAAACTAAGTATGGTAAACACATGTAATGAAAGTAACACACACATACCTTATAATGGTAAAAATATAAGAGTTTTGAATAATCTATTGCTTAACACAATGTCTTGTGTACTACGAGGGTAGTTCAAAAAGTTCTGATACTGGATCGATAACTTCATTATTATACGTGCAAAATGCACGTATGATATATCATTTTAAAGATCCATTCTTTGCTAACACAGTGATATCATGCACGATAAGATCGCATTACTCGATCAGCTCCAACATAAACCTAAATGACCACTCCTCGAGGACACTGGACCTTTCTTGTGTATATTTGAGTTAATTTTCTAAACACAATTTGATACTTTTATTATTATTACGGCTTTATTATTTTGAATAAGTTTGTGAAATTGTCTGTCAAATACCATTAGACAATTATGCAAACACTACACAGTTTTGAATCATTGATTTCAGCGCATTTACAGCCGACAGTTGAATTCGGCTTAAGCTGGGCGTGAGCACTGTTGCATATTTCAGTATTGCTCATGAACAGACTCAATTAAACCGAGTCTGCAATTTTCAGTATTTGCTTTGTTTTCAGTGCTTTCAAAGGATCTCCCCTTATTCAGAATTTATATATTTCACAACAGCAGCTATTAAGTGCTTGTGTGGCGGCTGTAAAAAGTCGCCCCGTACTTCATTCTCAGTGTTGTTATACTTTCTGGTCCTTGGGAATCATTGATTTCGGCGCATTTACAGCCGAAAGTTGAATTCCGATTAAGCTGGTGCTAGGGGGCGTGAGCACTGTTGCATATTTCAGTATTGCTCATGAACAGACTCAATTAAACCGAGTCTGCAATTTTCAGTATTTGCTTTGTTTTCTGTGCTTTCAAAGGATATCCCCTTATTCAGAATTTAAATGTTATTATTACATAAAATGTAAAAAAGAGCTAATTTTAAACACGTACTGAAAATATAATAAAAATTTGATCTCCTGTTATGTGTAAAAGTAGTTAGAGAAACTACAAACTCTTTTTTATTTTTAAACCAGGCTATAATTGAAGTCATTGAAAAATGGTTTCATGTTCTAAAATCAAAATGTAGCTTTACTGATCTAGAACACTATCATAGCGTTCGAAAAAACATGTCCACTTTCGTCATTAGCAAAATACGAAATGTTGATATTGAAAAAACGAGATTTTAGACAGTTAACCCTTTCAATAGAAATAAAATTTAATTAACATTAAAATTTAGACATAAACTGGTATATTTCCAAAACGAATCTGGAAGTTGTACTCTTGAAGAAGTTATTACGTCAAAAAGTAATGTCTGAAAAGTGCTATGTGCCAGTGTCCTCGAGTAGGGGTCATTTAGGTTCATGTTGTGACTCATCGAGTTATGTGATCTTATCGTGCATTATACCATCGTGTAGACGAAGAATTTCTCTTTAAAATGATATATCACACATGCATTTTGCACTCATTATATTGAAGTTATTGATCCAGTATCAAAACTATTTGAACACCCCTCGTACTCATAACTATGTCTGCTTCACATCATCACAGTTCTGATGGGCTACATGATAGTGTTCTAGACGTAGTTACTGGTGTAACCACGGTCCGTGTTGGTCAATTGTCTACATCAGATATTTGTATCACTGTAATGAACTATGATTTGAGGTTTCCTGCGACCATCATCTATTACATTAATTTTGATTCATGAATGAAATAACAAGAAATTGTATCAAACATTAGGTTAAGCCACTGCTGAAAACAAGCGTTTGCCATACATCTTAATTGGAGCATGTTTGTCTGTTGTATGTCTTTCTTCCCCTGTAGCTATAAAGTTGAATCTGATATACTGAAAAATGACCATGAAGCATTGAAATAGACGCCCTAAATACCGACTGACCAGACCTAGTTGGTCAACGTTCAATAGGGTCAAGGACAAAGTTCAAGGTCACCAATCTAGGTCCATGACTGCTATAGAAACTTCCAGAAAGGAACAAAAACAAAAATAATACAGTTCACTTATTTGAATCTTGAAATCATTTGCATAATTTGAGGTCAGATAGAATTGTATTCGTTCCATACAGTGTGAATCTCTTAGACTCTCGGTTTTCGCTCCGGGGTTATAATATCCAAGGGTAATAACTCAATTACAAGATCGTGAACGATATATTTTGATATGTATAATTGAGGAACAGTATTGTCGGGGTTATCAAGTATTCAATAAATGCCATTGTTGTAGTTGTAAACAACAAGGAACGGTTTTAAAATGGCCTGAAATACATTAATCTAACCTTTAGAATTCTGGGGTCCGGCTGGACCCCAGACGTGTTTTGAAAATAAAATCTATGCGAATTGACCTATTTTGTATGTATTTCACACAAGTGTCAAAAACAGCCATAGGAACAATGTCAAAAAACACCATAAGCGTCATTAGGCTGAATATATTTTTCTAGCAAAAAATAAAGACGCTGGGGTCAAATGGACCCCAAAGGTCCGGATGAGGGTTAATTGGTCTGAGTTCAAAACAAACAACCAAACAAAAATTGATAAAACGTCATGTACATTAAGTTCTATAAATAACACAATGAATACACAAAAACAATAACCGTGCTCAAAAAATATTTTCAAATGTAGTAATTACTGTGTATTTCAGGATATGTGGTATAGAAAAAAAAAGACTTTATTTTTTTATCCAAAAATACTTTATTAGGATTGTTCCAATGTTAAAAAAAGGAGTAAAGTACCCAGTTATAGTCTATTTTTAGTCCGAATGACCCTTCAACGGACTGAACATTCACTTCCCTGACCATTGAGCCATCTTGCCTACAAAATTGAGCGATGCTAACATAATGGCGCAAAGGCAGCCGCAGTACCGGCTCAGACCCTTCACAGGTACCCCTTTTTAGTGGCGTTTGTCGTTAGACAACGCCTTAGTGCCACGGACAAAAAAGAATTACCTATTTCTCGGCAAGCAGGTATTTTTATCAGTCAAACCTGTATAAAATGTATGCAACCACTGAAAATACGATATGTCTGTTCTATTTATGATTAACGCCAGCTTGAAGTGGGCAGGTATTGTATAGAAAAGTCTAATGCGAGGTTTCTGCAATTTTTATTTCCTGCGATAAGCAGTACTAGTGGCACGATTTAAGTTCTCAAATTGTTGTCGTTTGGTACAGGTTTCTCGGTCAAACCTGTGTTAATCCGAACAACGTAAAAAAATCCCAATTGCATCAATCACTCCGCGGTACAAAGACACTGACCCACAGGTATCTGACCCAATAAAAAAGCTTTTCATTTACTGTACCGTATATAGAGGGACTCTCTCTATTTATACGGTAGAGTATATATTTTTAAATCTTTAATGGGTCAAAGACCTGTGCACTGATCCTAAATTCGGGGAATATGTTCAGCGTTATTTGAAGTCTTCAGTTGTGAAGCCATGGATTTCGCATATTTTTCTTCTGCAGAAAAACATCTATACTTACCATTTCGATTCACTTTTCGAAATAATAATTGATAGTGTCTTACAATCTGTTTTTCAAAAGTGATTTACCGTTATTTGAGTTTGTTTTGGTACATACTTTTTGTCAAACGCTAGACGTGTATAGTTACCTTTGAAATGTCCCCTGTTTGAAGCTTATTAATCTCGGTCACGTCGTATGAATCGGTGGCTAGAATAACCAAAAGGCAAAATGCATCCGAAAAGCAAAAGACATCCGAACAGCAAAATGCACTCCGAATTCTTTAATAGCAGAAACCATTCGTTTTTTAAGTATTAGTGTTGGTAAACGTAGTAACATAAAGGAAAAGATATATGTTGATAAATTTTACTATCTATAAGTGAAATTTTTCCCCAAAAGATCAATACGATGTATGAAAGATGTCCAAAATGGTTGCTGCATGATTGATGTCCAAAAGGCAATCTGTACAGCAGTTTAAATCTATTATACGAACATTAACAATTTCAAATTTGACTCTGTAGAATTTGATATACACATAAAATAAGACGTCCTTTCCATGACCACACATTGCCCGAATTGCTATATGACTGACGTCCAGAAGGCAAGGTTTCGATTTCTAAAGAGTCCAACACTTTTCTACGAATTTACAGTGCATTTTGTTTTTCGGGTGCTCTTTTGCTTTTCGGTTATTCTAGCCACTAGCTTATCAAATATGCATAGATCGATCAAAAGTCACAACTGAACATGAACACTCCTGACAATTTTGTTTTACTGGAAATGTAAAACATTAAACGGATTGTTTAATGTCAGATAAGTAAATTCAATTTATGTTATCTCCGCATATCCTTGGTTTCTGAAGGGGTATAAGAGCCACTACCCGTGCCGAACTTTGACGAACCGAACCGACAATTGCCGTACCGAAAAATATTTGGAGTTCCTCTTTATGCATACAAAATATTTTAATTGGACGATTATGGTATATATATGGTTTATAACATTTTAGTTACACACTGGAACAGTTTTAAAACCGCCAGAAGTCTTAATGCTGAAATAAATGCAATTTTGTAATTTCAGGGGGTATAAAAGCCACTACCCCTAATATTTCAGTTTATCATGTTGTTCTCCTTAAAATGGCTTTGTGTAATGTTTTTTGACAAAAACGTTTATCAAACCGTGTTTAGTTATGACATGTACCAAAAAGAAAGTATTTGGGGAAATATAACTCTTTAATTCATATTTGGAGTGATAATACAAAAATGCCGAACCTGAATATATTGGTTCCGCTTAATATATGCAGTTCCGTAAGATTTACACAATTTGTATATTCAGCCGTGTTTTAGATATGAAATGCAGTAATATTATAGAATCAGATACCGGTATTGGATATCAATGTAATAAAAACAAACCACTAAATGTTCAAAATAAATTTAGAATAATTAAAAGTGATTGTTAAAAATTTGAATAGAATACCTCATTATAAACTTTGAACAATAATAGCGTGGTGTATATACAGATATACAGTCGTATATTTCAGTGGTAACCTAGTTTTGTGCCTTATGTGCTTATTTGTGTATGTTCTATTTGTTATAGCTACATAAAATTCCTTGATGCCTCTGCTGCTTAAAACTGTTTGCAGCTTAATGCAGGATACAAGTACATGTATACAGAATATTTATATTGGTCATTTTTACATTCTTTGCGTCCTGCATTAAGCTGCCACCAGCAGTTTGAAACGAGCATAAATTATGATATAATAATTGATTGACAGATGTATGATGTTATTTACCCTCATCCGGACCTTGCAAAAAACTTCAGTCTTGAGACTTGTGGGGTCCGTTGGACCCTATAGTTCATTTTTATGATTTTTCTAAGTCAAGATAGGCATTTGTGACATAACTGATGCCGCATTATAAATTAGTGTGTTTATGCTATATGGTAGTGATAAAACCAAACGTTGCTCTCATTGTTACCATGAGAACCAGTGACCATAGTAACACACAAAACTAAGTTGTTTGCTGTAAAATCGAATTTTATCTAATAACTTGTGCAGAAAATGTACATATGGGTAGGTGTGGACATATGTAATATACCTTTTGTTTCATCAATGGTGTATCTTTTACAGAACTATGTAAATATTTGGAAGAAAATGACAAAAATATGGTTGGGGTCCAGCGGACCCCAAATAATATTATTGCATATTAACATGGGTTACTATACAACTTTTAACCACGACTGATTTAAAAACTTTATAAGTGGAACATATGTAACCAAAACAGCTTTCCAGCTGATCAGTATAGTCAACTTATTAAGCTTTGTGGCTGCTTCCAATTATTTCATGGCAATAGTTGTCCAATTCATTTGAGCTGTCACCGTGCATGTCTTAGCTCCGTGCAGGATTCATGACGCTGGCATATCACATATATGTGATAAAACTAAGTATGGTAAACACATGTAATGAAACTAACACACACATAACTTCGATTGGTAAAGATATAAGAATATTGAGTTCTACTCATAAACATGTCTGCTTCACATCATCACATGTCTGATTAGCTTCACCATAGTGTTCTAGACGCAGTTACATGTGTAACCACGGTCAGTTTTGGTCAATGGTCTACACCAGATATATGCATCACTGTAATGGACTATGCTAAAAATGGCAATGAAGCAATGAAATGGACGCCTTAAATACCGACCCGACCCGACCTCATATTCCAACGTTCAATAGGATCAAGAGCAAAGGTCAAGGTCACCAATATTGTCCCATGAATATTATGGAAACTTCAAGAAAGGAACAGAAACAAAATAATACAAAAGACTTATTAGAATCTTTTTATGACGTTTTAGACATTGTTCCTATCACTGTATAAGTGTCAAAAACAGTCATAAGAACAATGTCTAAAAACGTCATAAGCGTTATTATAAATACTTTTTTCTAGCAAAAAGATGATTGAACAGAATCTGTACATGATAAAATTCTGTCTTGTTTTTTCACTGCATCCTCTGTATTCATATTTAGTAACTTTTATGTTCCTGAAAGAATATAGCAGGTTCCAATGTAAACTCATTAATCTCTAAAACTTTCAATGGACAAATGCAATAGTCAATTATGACTTTCTATGATAGCTTTCTGCAATTTATTGCAAAATGAAACACAGTGCTAACCTTGAATGTATAGCTTATTCACTATCCATCTGATCTGGGTCTTCAATGATTGCATAGGACAAGCTTACTCTTCACAGTCTATAATGTATCAAGCGACCACTATTGATTACCGGTATTTCATACAATTTGATAGATACGGAAATACTGTCAACAACAAAACGTAATTCTCAACTTATTTCACTTTTATAGATAGATACATACTTTATTCAGTACTAACTCCAGCGGCTTATCAGTACACATTCGCTTTATACAAGTACATGTAGTTATGTCAATAGGGACACAGTCAAATATTAATGATAGTATACGATGCATTGAAAACCAGTCGCAAAGTGTAAACTTTTAAATTTTTAATCCCAGAGGGAAATGAGAATGTAATTAGATCTAGTTAACTCACATGCATGCGGTCAACTGCACATATGTTTGTTATTCAATTACCTCCCTTAACTACTCAATGTGAAATTAAATTATTTTCGAACACGCGATATAAACAGCTAGCAAACCAAGAATAAAATTTGGTTATTATATATACGGCGTATTTGCCATGAATCAACTAGGTACATGTAATAAAATAAAAGCAAAAATGACATAGAACAAAGTAGATCAATCATGTATTGAGCGGTCACCGCTTAGGGGATTCATTGGTTGATCAACCTACAGTGATATGTAGCAGCCAGATACGGGACCAGGCAATAGAGAGAGCCAGTGGTTACCCTCAGCATCGTTCAAATCCCACATCAGGCAGACCCATCCCACCAGATCTCCGATATGCGGCCCCAGAATGTGGTCGTCCATCACAAGATCGCCTTAGTAGAGTAAACATGATGTGAACAAAACACACACAAACATATAAATAGTCATACTATGAATAGTACATCATTTCCTTGCCGATACTGGAAACATAGACCAGACGGCTCATAAAGGACTCTCTGATGTGTGTATGCAGTGTCTGTCATTTTGCATTTCGGTGTATCTATGAAGAGTATACGTGTTTATGCCTCTGTGTAAGGCTAGCACTCATCACAATTCACATTAAAATTCACTATGAGCGTATACAATATATATGCGGAAAGTATTACAGTAAATACTGTGCAGACCAAGATCAGAGTACTCCCAGAAGGATCCTCTGATCAGAGTCTGCACTTGGCAAACCTAAAACATGTACTCGTATATTACGTTACAGGGTAAACTTTTCCTAAGCAGACAGTGTAGATTTGGATCAGATGTCTCGTAAATGTTTCTTTACCTTCTGTCATCTTGCATTACAGTGCAGCTATGAAGGGTACACTTTTCTATGCAAACATTGCAAACCCAGGACAGATGTGTCGCAAATTAGGCCTCTAATCTGTATCAGCACTCTTTGTTGGTCATTTGCATCACAGTGCAACTATGAAGAGTATGTTTATATTTCATATGGATATAGTTTCCTGATACGTAGTGTGCAGACCAGGATCATAGTGCTCCCAAATGAATCTTCTGGTCAGGGTATGCATTACCTGTTGCATCACAGGGTAACTATGTAGAGTACACTTTTCCTATACACACATTGAAGAATCTGACCATGCGACTCGTAAATGAGTCATCTGACTTGTTTGCATTACTGTCTGCCATACTGTATTACAGTATAAGTATGATTGTTTTTATTTTTCTTTAAGCAATCAGTGTATATCCTGACCAGAGGACGCGTAATTGAGACCTCTGAACAGGATCCGCACAATCTGTCATTTTGCAATAAGTTGCAGGAATAAATATCAATGGGCATAGCAACAGGGTGATAATGTCTAAAAAAGAAACGTGTAGCTTAGTAGCTTGATTCTTGTCTTAATTTGTACTCTTGATTCTTTAGCTAAATTAGTCCTTTTGCATATATTGATTTCTGCTGATGAACAATTTATGTATGAATATTGCCAAATTATTCAGAGTTTCTTAATCATCGGAACTTTAAGACATCTTCTGACGATCTTTCGGTCATAACGCCTTGCCAGACAATTTCCTTGCAAAAGGCATGAGTCCTGTACACATTGAACCATTGAAGCGTCTCATGTGAGACCCGACCTTTTTATTTGAAAGTTTAGTTAGAAATAATCATTGAAAAGCATCTAGAGCATGTGTTTATCTGGGCCTTACCAGGTAAACTGAGATTAGTATACCCGCTCTCAGCATTAGCTGCATGCTTTTTTTCGCCTATCGAGAACAATGGGGGTAGTCCATCAATGGACTGGGGAAAAGTATTTGATAGGCTGATAAATTTCTCACTGTTAGTGTGATTCCAATGATAATCTTTTATGTATTTATTATTAAGTTCTTGATTAAAAGAACAAACTAGAATAAAATGAAATTTATCCTCTAGTGAGTTGCATAACTTACATTTTTTTTCGATAAGAGGTACTTTCTGCGGTTTGTGCAACCGACCGGTTTCAATTTCGAGCCTGTGATATGATAATCTTAGCCTTGTTAAAGCCTGTCTGAATTTTGCTATCGCTTATTTGTCTAAGCGCACCTTAAAACCAAATTCTGAAAATAATTTATAAGTTTTACCCATAGTTGATTGTCTTAGGGTTTTATCCCATGACTGTAGATAAGTGTCTGAGAGTTTGTTTTATAGCGTTGCCAGAAACATCTTAACATTACCAACCCTTTGTGACAGCAAAACATGATTAAGGTGGTTCGCGAGTCAGCTTATTCTGTGTCAGAATTCTTTGAAACCTTGATTAAATTGAAATATACCATATGGAGAGTGAAAAATCGTTAAAATAAAAAAAAGTTACGGTGCCGTTTTTTTCTGACAGGACCTTTTGTCGAGAAAAGTTCCTTTTCTAATAAACAGGAATATTTTCTTTATAAGATGATATAACTCAATAATTTCTGTACATTCAAGTAAACTGTACATAGACTATGAGATATTGGGCAAACAAAAGTATTTCATTACATATATTCTTGAAATATCAATATTTTAAAAAAGTCAAATTCTGAAAATCTCAAATTTCAAAAAATCTAGCTGTTTAACATACACTAATTTTAATCTTATTAGATAGATATAACTTAATTCTACTAGTCTAAAAATTTAATGAAAATCTACAGTAGAATTTACATTTGATAAATGATTTCCGGAAATTCTGACAAAATTTTAACACAAAACGAGTAACCTCCCTTGAGTTCAACTTAAAAATGCCGTCAGCTCTAAATAATACCATAAGTCAAACCTGTAATAAGGAACCATTGAATACGGTAGCCTGAAGATCTTTAAAGGCCAGTGATTGCTTAATGCATAACAAATGTAATGCATAAAAACTCCTTTAGGATATATCTTTTAGCATTACTTTTGTCCTGTGTTAAGCTGCCATCTGTCATATAGGCTATAAATCCTCGCAAATTTAGCTGTCACTTGACTATACTTGCATCTGATATTATTCATTAATACATGACTAAACATAGCCTGTCCTTTTTTATCACTGCGTTATGAATTGACTAGTCACTAAAATCGGACAATTTGTTAAAAAAAAGTTTGAAGCGAGTGGGAATTGAACCTAGAACCTTTGGATTGCAAGTCAAGCACCGTACCAATTGCGCTAACAGAGAAGACACTGAAGCAGATCAAACTTTTCTTTATCTAAATTTTCTACTATAAGCATGTGCCGCAAAGATCAGGTGAAAGTCATCAGCATTTCCGGAACTCGAGATGCGGGCCGCCCGCTGTCGAACCACCTTAAAACCTAGGTTATCCAGACAAGCCTAAATATATGTTACCAATGAGCGTTTGTTAGGGGTTGAGTGTAAATCATTTAGCATGATAACGTATCCTATTCTGGTATTTCTTTGCTCTGAAGATGTACTGATTTTTAACCAGTATTTTATTATGTTTTGCACTCTATATCGCTTAAGTGGGAGTCTCCCTAATTCTCCATATATAAGCTTTTTTGGTGTCCATATTTTGACACCAAGTAAGTTTTTCAATGTTAATAGCCTCTGAGAAACCCAAACCTCGCTACCATAATTCAAGTTAAGTAGGAGAAGTTTATCAAAGAGGTCTAACGTATGACTTACTGATAAGTTTGTAAACTTGCATCTATAAGAATTTGACATGAAAAATAACCTTAAGTGCTTGACCAGCTAAAGCTTCATGTGTACCGCTAAAAGCACCGCCGGTTGTAAAGACCACATCGAGCTATGTAAATGAATTGACTATTTCAACAATTTGCTGGTTATATGTAAACCTCAGATTACGTCTCAAATTACCTCCCTTTTTGAAAATCATAATTTTCGATTGTTTAACATAAAATGTTAGTTTCCACTTCTGACAGTATTCTTGTAAAATATTTAGACCGTCTTGTAGCCCTATCTCAGTGGGGGAAAAACAGTGTCGTCTGGGTAGAGAAGTAAACATAACTTAAGCATGCCAATAGTGATACCCTCGAATAAATACAAAAGACTCAAGCAGGAAACGCAACACAAACAATACACCCACCTCTCAAGCAGAACACACACACAGTCATACCATAACACACACACACACACACACACACACGCAATCCCATTCCCTCATCTACACACTAAATAGAAAACAACACGCAAGACAAACATAAAGCAAAGTGAATATAGGAGCCCGCCTTGGTACGGTCAGCAGCAATCAACAATAAATTATAAATTAATTAGTTAACAACCACTGGGGGATTAAATGGGGGTTAAACCTGGGTTTAGGGGCGCCCAACCTCACTCTTATCTCCTATATTCACCTATAAAGACGAACAGTGTACATAAAATATAAACCCTGTTCCACAACCTTACAATCAAAAAGACCGCCAGCACAGTAAGTAAATACATGTAAAACATCTAACAAAATTTCTATGACACGATTATCAGTAACACGGGAATTAATTAAACATTCAAGCCCGTGTTAAAAATAACCCACTATGGCAACGGTCAAATTGTACTCAAGCGACTAGTCTGTAGTCACGAGTAACTGTAAGACATGGATGGGTTTAGGGTACGACAGAGAGGGAGAGAAAAACCAAAGCACGAAAATCCGACATAACTCTCCCGGTTAAAGACGGCTTTAGAGATACATCATCATGTAGTGCTAAGCCCTGTCTGTCGTCGCACAACCAAAGAGGAAAGCTTAGTTATCAATTGTAGAATGATCGATAACCAAACGTGAAGTGCGCAGCAATATAGTTGGATCATAATCTTTTTGAGGAAAAATCTAATACGTTTCACAAATAGGTTTTGAAAATGCATATGTCCAAGAATCTTACGAACTCTGTAAATCACATCACCATAAAACTCCGGATGTGAAATACCTTACCGCAGAAAAGACTTTAAGTTACATTTATACTTGTTAATGAGAGGAAGATTTCTATAAAAGAATTTAGAAAATGTTTTACGAAGTTTATGAAATCTATACCCCTGTTTAAGAAGCTTTTCAGTAATAGTTTTATTACGAATGTGGAAGTCAACAAAATTTTCTTCCAGATCATTAAGGAACATAGAAAATAGGAATGGCGATATACCCTGAGCTAATCCACGTTCACAGGAGAAGCTGTCGCTTAAGGAGATTTCATGTTTAACTATACGAGATCTAAAGTGTGTATACATTGATTGTATTATATCCAGAATATTTCCTGTAGTTCCATATTTTATTTATTTATACCATAGGGTTTCTCTCCCAACATAATCGAAAGCTTTTTTATCGTCGATGAAAGAAGCATAGAGTTTCTTATTATCATTCAAAAGATGGTTAATACACCGTGTAAAATGCATATGTTATCGACTGTACACATGTTTTTGCGGAAGCCAGCTTGCGCTTCTACATTAACCCCATAGTTTTCAGCCCGTTTATCAAGTCTTGTTTTCAAATTTCTGGTAAACAACTTGTCCAAAGTGATAAGTAAAGTTATGCCCCTGTAGTTTTCAGGGGCATTGATATTACCTTTTTGTGTAGCGGAATTATGTGTCCCTCAGACCATTTTTGAGGAAAATATCTCTAGGTAAATACAACATTGAATATGGTATCAAGACTTAGTTGCTAGCTCCGTTTTTGAAAAATTCGTTTATTAAAATGTCGGGACCGCCGCTTTTTCCTGACTTTAATTATTTACAAGCCAAAATCTCTTCGTCGGCTATTTGAATACTTAATATATATCGTTAAAATGTAAAATGTCATCGTCGGGCTGAAAAAAATACTGAATTTGGGTCGTTGATAGCTTTAAAGTATACTGAAAAGTAGGAAGAGTTTAAATAAAATGATGACTTTCAGTAATTTCAAGTATTGTTTTGCATTGCGGTAACGCATTAATTCAAGTTTCTTTTTTAATTTATAATCGTGTAGGGATTGGTTTTTTATTATTAATCATTGTTTTATACTCTGACCTAGCTTCTGTAAAATTACTTTTCTATTCTCTTCGTTATTTAATTTTCGATATGTATTTAACTTGCATACAAGTCTCTATTTTAGCACTTCATTCTTTATCGTACCAAGGCCCATTAACATGTTTTCTAACCGATGAAGGATTAGCGTTTGTCTGCACTATTTTACAGAACGGGTTACAAATATTTCCTAAAGTCCTAAAAATAATCAAGGATATTATGAATATCTTCGTTATTTAAGTTTGTATTTAAATTTTCCGTGATAGAGAACAGTGTCTCCCTCGCGGTCTCAGTTTTCAATGAATCTATATACAAACCTGCTTTATCATTATCCCATGCAAACTTTAAGTTAAGCTTTTCATATTCGGGGCAAACGTTATTGGCTACTTCTGTCTGGATCTGTTTACCAAGAGAAAAATTTACTACGCAGTGATCTGATACAATATTTGGATCGTCAATGTTAAATTCGGTAAACTGATCAAATAGTGACGGGTATCAAAAAATGTGGTCTACTTCGCAGTATCCAGCGCTTTTAACACATGTATATTTACTCTGTGTATCACGCAGATTTTGGGTCTAGTTTACATTAACTATGTTTAAAGTTGAGAAATTTCTGTTGAGGCCCTCGAATAAACGCACCAGGTTTTTCATCTGTATATACCTAGAGAATGAAGCACTATCCATACTAGCAGTGCTACCCGTGCTGACTTTCTTTCTCTTGGCCTTACGTTGCACTGTTTACCAGGTGTTATCCCGCACACCTTCTAAATCAAACCGGTTCTTCACCTCTAACGAAAAGTTGTTTTTGCAGGGTCGCTAGTTTCGCCTTCGATACAGTTCATGTCAGCCGACTCAATAGTTTCTTTACCTGCCATCTGGATAACTTACTATAATAATACTATTTTCTTATCTGTAAAAAGTTTGAAATTCGACCATCGTCCACCATTGACCTTGACCGATCTTTTTTATAACAAAATATTCAGTTTGATAGGAATAAGGCAAACAACTGCATAAATCAGTCTCCTGTTTTCAAAGTCCACTGCTACTTCACTTAGTGATCACTTAATAAAAGAATGACGGTACACGAAGCCAGTTTAGTATACTATATTTAAAATCATAAAAGTTAATAGATAAACCTTCTCTCTCTCTCTCTCTCTCTCTCTCTCTCTCTCCCTCTCTCTCTCTCTCTCTCTCTCACCCTCTCTCTCTCTCTCTCTCTCATTCTCTCTCTCTCTATTTCTTTCTCTCTCTCTCTCACACACACACACACTCTTTTGCTGGATAAACAGGTTGGGTATTTAGTATGAAACTGAATATATTACGCTGGACCGATATATTCAGGTACGGCAATCACCGTCCGTCTGTCCGTTCACATTTGTTCGTTAACACTCTAGCGCCTACAAATTTCATCCGATCTTCATGAAACTTCATGACAATGGTTTTCCTGATGAAATCTAGGTCAAGTTTGAATGTGGGTCATGTCCGGTCAAAAACTAGGTCACTAGGTCAAAAAATAGAAAAACATTGTTAACACTCTAGAGGCTACAAATCTCAATGGATCTTAATGAAACTTAATCAAAATGTTTGTCTTGATGAAATCTAGGTCAAGTTCGAATGTGGGTCATATCCAGTTAAAAACTAGGTCACTAGGCCAAATCTTAGAAAAACTTTGTTTACACTCTAGAGGCTACACATCTTATTGGATTTTAATGTAACTTAGTTAGAATGTTTGCCCAATTGATATATAGGTCAAGTTCGAATATCGGTCATGTTGGGTCAAAAACTAGGTCACTAGGCCAAATCAAAGAAAAACAGTGTTAACCCTCTAGAGGCTACAAATCTCGTTAGATCTGAATGAAATATTTTCAGAATGTTTGCCTACATAAAATCTAGGTCAAAATCAAATGTGGATTGTGTCTGGTCAAAAACTAGGTCACTAGGTCAAATTATAGAAAAATCTTGTTAACACTCTAAAGGTTGATTGTGGGTCATGTCCAGTCATAATCTAGATCACTATAGTTTAATTTTACATGGTGAACCAGGTGAGCGATTTAGGGCCATGGTGGCCCTTGTTTTTTGGTACATGCCATTAAAACACATTTTGATACACATTCTATTATCAAAAACATTACAAAATTCCCTTTTTAGGACACAAAAAATGTAACGTAGTTACCTTATACATGTAGCAGCAGACAGAAAATGCTGGAGAAACCTGTTATGTATTCGGTGGTTATTTTTAGCATTATGTTACTATATTTAATATTACTCAATCTACGTCACGCCTTCTGGAATGTTCGGGTTATTACGAAAGGTCAAACTACGTCACTGGTTAGTAAGACTTTGGTAACTCCCCTTATCCCGCAAAAGGCAACTTCATGTCATCCCACGCTTCCGTTATGCAAATTGCGTAACAACGGATGTTACGTCAATCGCCCACCTCAATTACATATTTGGTTATGAGCTGGGGGTCGATTGCCATATAAGGGAGCCAGAGACCTAAGAAGATGCCTGGTTACGTTGCTAGGACGTGGCTGGAATGTGTTACGTAGCTCTGGCGTTATTCAGTCGAGTTCCTACAGACTGTATATAACGAGCATGCGCGCTCTGTTAAGTGGGTTTAGAAAGGATTGAGGTTGAATTGGAACTGGCAAGATGTAGGGATACGTTAAGTACAGGTCTTGGAGAGATGTTGGGGTGAAGTTAGATATGCTGGTTTATAGAGACGTGCCTGGGAACAATTTAGGAAATAAAATGTAGACAAAAACGTTTGCCTTGTTATAAAGCAGATCCATGAACCTGGGGTTACACAACGCGAAGTGGATTAAAACATCGGACTATGCTACAAAAAGGATTAACTGAAATATGAGTGGAAGTGGCTTTTGTACCCTCTGATATTTAAAAATCGCACTTTTTTTCAACATTCAGACTTCTGAAGGTTAAAACATTTAGTCATAGTGAAGATAAGTCGTTAAAGACTAATTATGTACCAGAGTTTTTTATTTTAAATCATTTTATGCTAACAGGGGTACGCGTGTCTTTCTAAAAAGTGGTGAAGCGACTTACCTAAGGACCGAGACCACAAAACCACAACTTCAGAATGATAATTTGTGTTATTTGCTTGAAGATGAAATATGTAGCTATAAAATTGTTATGGAATAAAGTTTCCTTGTGACAGCCTGCTTAGCTCAGACCGCCTGCATATTTCAGTGGTAGAGCGTCTGCTTGCAGTACGGGAGGTGGTAGATTCGATCCCCGGTCGAGTCATACCAAAGACTTAAAAATTGTTGGAAATAAAGTCCCACATTGGTGCTCAGGATTTTGGACTAACATTAAAAAAGATTTAGCAGACCTGCTTCTCTATTTAAAGTCCACAAATTTTGTGATTCTAAAACAAAGGCGTAATAGCTCCCTGGCTGGGAACCCGGATTTAATTGGCTAGATCTGGAGATCACGCGATGAACATGTACACGTGAGCAAGTTAGGAACCCTATGCAGCGATTGGTTAAATTAAGTATAACGTTTGCTTTGCAAGTGGTTTGCCGCCCTGCAACTCAAGCACTGACTACCAGCTGATCGGCGCTAATTGGGAGATGTGTAATGATATGTAAGCATAGTGCAATTGCAGGTTTACTTATAGCGATACCAGCAATAAGGGGCAGTCTAGCGCGGGATACGAATTATTTTTCCCCTGCAGGAAAATGGTTGCTTTGTTTCCACGTCAGTACTGCGAAAGTTTGATCGATACTGTGCGGCAGTGTTTACATTTACCTCAATATAGGTCCCGAGTCAGAGGCTGAAATATAGCCATAAGCATCGCCGCACCATATCATCCAAACAATACCAATGCCTAGCAGGTTGATTCCCTATACATGTAGTTACATTTGTGGCTCAAGGCCGGGCAGTGAGAGGAAACAGCCAATCGTATATGCATTTGAATGAAATTGTCCGCGGGGAGGCAGCCCCAGGGCGTTTTTTTCGAAAAATATTCTTTTAACACTCTAGTGGCTACAAATTTCACTCGATGCTCATGAAGGCATGTCTTTGAATAACCTAGAACAATATTGAATTGGGGTCCCTAGATCAAATCATAAAAAACCTTGTTAACACTCTAGAGGCTACACATCACAATATATCTTAATGAAACTTGGTCAAACTATTTGCCCCCCTCCCCCCAAAAAAAACCAATATCAAGGTCACATTTACTGTAGGTCATGTCTGGCCAAAACCTAGGTCACAAGGTCAAATCATAGAAAAATATTGTTAACACTCTAGAGGCTACTAATCTTATATTAGATCTAAATCAAACTTAGTAAAAAATGTTTGCCTTAATGAAATCTATGTCAAATTTGAATGTGAGTTATGTCTGATAAACAATTCAGTCACAAGGTCAATCCGTGGAAAAACCTTGTTAACACTCAAGAGGCTACAGGTCTCATCGGATCTTAATGAAACTTTGTCAAAATGATTGCCTCATTGAACTGTAGATCAAGATTGAATGTGGGTCATGTGACCAATGTCGGCTTAAAAGCTAGGTCACCAAGTTTTACATGGTTAACTCAGGCCAACATAATTCTACAGACAAACGCCAATTCAGTACTTTCAGTGCTTTGATTTAATATATTAAGCCATTTATTGCGAATGAAAACCAAATTTACATTTCCAAATACCGTAAATAAACATCGGACGCAGAGTTTTGCAAACGCCAATTAGCATTTTGGTATGACAGAAACAACTTTAATTATAAAAGTATTACCGTAAAACATATTCATCTGTAATGTTATGAAAACTATAACATCTAGCAATGTATCGTTGCAAGTGAAGGAACTTAACTCATTTTCTCTTTTAATGACAATTGTCACACTACATTACATGCAGACTGACACAATAACATATCGGTGGCCCGGCTATCATGATTCATTCAATGAAACGAGTCTAAAACAGGCATCTCAGAATTCATGTAAAGACAAATGTATCGTTTTTACTTTCTAACGTTTCGCGCTGGCTGTATATGTCATTTACTTCCAGACACATTGTAAATCAACAGTATAATAGTCACAATAATTCAAATGTGCCAACAATTCATAACCGGTGCTTAGATGGGGTTTACTTGGAAGGACAGATGCCATCGTTGTCAACAAGTTAAAGTTAAAGACTTTCATTAACTTCAAAAATCGAAACTTTTAAACGACTTTAGTAGATGATGAATAACCTTTACCGGAACATTGTTGGAAAAAACAAAACTAACTTCTTAACAATATTTCCAAGTGATGTGAAGACAAAATAACTTCTTTCGAAACACCACAACCAATGAAACGAGTTAAGTGCCGTACATGTAACTCCGCAAGAGCTTCGACGCTCTAGTTTGACTCTGTTACACTTTCAGTACATGTATTATTAGATACGTTCAAGATAATCAAATTAATTTTTGCAAATCTGGTATAACCTTTCAATTGCAAAGTTCGTATCGTAGCATGCACATTCATCAGGGTTATAGTAGGTGCTTATCGTAATTTCCGGCAATAAGACCGCGGGCTATCTCATTTTTTACAGTCAAGAAAGTGCCTGCGGATTATCTCACGGAGCGGGCTATATGACGAATCTTTTTACCCATCGGGATTGCAGAAAAAAATCAAATAATAGAGATTGTGTAACGAGGAGCTAAATGTTGCCGTTTCTTTCAAATTGTAATAAAAGAGGACATTTAAAAAGTTTGTGTTAGCATTACTACAAATTTTTTCCATACCTCTTAAGTAAGGAAATTACATTTATACGAATGAGAAATGATGTGGATCCTGTTTAGACGCTGATTTTCTCGGCGGTTAAACAGAGTCAAAACTGTTTGCAACTTTTACACAAGTCGCGGTTAACAGGTAACGGGTTAAATTTAGTGCATGAACAAAACACAAACTACAATAGGGTCCATGAAGAACAATACAACCAATACAATCGCCAATGCTTTAATGTTCTCCAACAGCAAACGGACTGCATTGAGTAAGTTTTCACGGGTTTATCAAACCGCGAATGACATGAAAACTTGTCATACCCGACAATGTCTAGATGTATTCACAACAAATACAACCATTTTGATCCACTCTGTTTTCATCGGTCACTAACGTTCTAACAATTTACCGTTTTCAGTAGAATAGAGATCCGAATAAAACATAGAATAGAATAATGATTCAGCACCATCCAACATTTAACGTTGATAACGGTCGGGAGTTACATGTAGTCCATGTTACTCCTTATAGCGGTGAATCTTAAATAAGTTTCACAATATGCGTGCGGCTTATTTGCCGAAACGCTTTTCATTTTTAAGTTTTCTGCGGGCAATATGCCGGATGCGGGCTATCTAAAGGTGCGGGCTTATTGCCGGAAATTACGGTATGTCGGAGGCATTTATATCATGTCTAAATTTCTCGTCATAAGACATCAGAGATGCGAGCTCATTTGCAGTCTTCAAAAAACGTCTGAAAACAAACTTCTTTATATTTGTTAATAAAACACTGCTACCTCTGGGATATGTTCTTGCTGTAGATGTTGTTGGTCTAAATGGGCGTTTTCTTTGAATATTTAAAATAACTTTAGTTTCCTTACACACAGTGTGTCTTATTGGTATAATTATGCTGAAAGAAAGTATCTAAATATCCGAATGAAAAACAAACCGGTTAACGTTGGAGTTAAACATGTGCTTGAAATTGATCCGAAATAATATTTGATAATTGGCAATTGGTCACATTCCAACGGCGTTCTATAGAATACATATCTCTAAACATTTCGTTTATTTGATCAGTCGCATGATGGAAAAACAATTATAAGGATAATGTTGGACGCAAAGCAGTTGCGAAAGGTCGACAAATACCGTATTTAAACAAACAATAACGAAACAACTTTTCTCTTCCTTATTCCATGAAAGGTGTTTTTTCAACAATTCAAATGAACTCAAGAACAACCATTCTATGCAGGTTTTAAAGAAGCCACAACGAACTTTTACTTTTGTGAATACATTTCATTGATACTTTGTGAGTGTACAGTAATTTAATGAATGCTTTTGCTCAGTCATATTGAAGTTTGAAGAATTAAACCAACACTGAAATATTTCCTACATCTACAGCATCGCTAATATGGTCAACGAAAGCTGTCTTTTTCAAAAGTTTAGTTTCTATATTTATACTGAAGCAATTGATTTGCTGACTTTTTTGTTTTGTTGTAAAGGGTTTTAAAAATTTTATTTACAGTATTATTGACTGACTTTGTGGTTTGAATGTAAAGCGGTTTTATGATGCTTATCAGTTTAAACAGTTACAGTTCGAAATAACTATAATTATGTTAAATTTAATTCACTATCAAAGCAACATTTTTTATTTATCACTTTTATATCTGTATTGGAAAGGTTTTATCAGTTGCGCACTCGTTATTATAAATTGTAATCTTCAGGCGAATGTGTACACAGCCGTAATGATTGACTTATTACAGTTACGACCTTATACGCTCTGCATAATTTCGGTGAAATTTATGTGCAATTTACCATACAGAAACACGAATGTATGACTGTCAACATATTCCAATGGGAGGAGTACACGTTATATATTGCCACACCATATTCACTTAATCGGAGAATACAGGGCGAGAACATTGCAGTCATGGTAATATCATTACATATGATTGCTGGTAAGTCAATTTTATATGTTTTGTAATTACATTTAAGGCAATCTACCCGTAATGCGCCATTTTGAAATCTATCAGACGTCGGATTTTTTTCGGGCGATGTCGTAACCATTCGGCTATGTCCGGATCCTATTCGCCCATGTCGGTAGCATTATCTTTTTATCTAATTATTTTTCTTCGTTAATATTGTATCAGATATACTCGCAATATGTTTATAAAAGTTGAAAGCTAATTTTTAAATCCTTTAATTGAATATGTTTAAGTTATTTGCGAAATAAGCTCTCACTTTTTTCAACATCCGATCTTTGATGATGATGGAGTTTTACGATCTGAGTTGAGTTTTTCGCGAAATGATAGGCATAAATCGGCAAAACCAACAATTAATGTAGATCACAGTTATACAGTACCAAATGCCAAATCCATAAAAAAGCATCCTACTACAACTAAAATGCGAAAAACGGTAAGAGAGTTGCAAAATGCTAGACTTTAGATCTACTTTCGGTTTGAGCTGCTGCCAAACGTGTTTCATAGTTCATGGCGTGACCCGTATCTTCACTGAGCAAACATCATGTAACTCCAGAAAAGGTTTCGTAAGATATGAAGACTCTGATTGTGGATATGTGGATCACTGGCACTAGAACAACATTTTTTTTATTTAGTAGATCTACCTGTATCTAGGCCTAGTGGCTACTATCGCACACAAGGAACTGAACAAAAAATGAAATAAAATTGATAGATCTGTAATTTCTCTATAGATCTATAAGCCTACTGTCCTAACTATCACACTAGAAATATAAAAAATACTGCATAAAAGTCTAATGTGACAATGGAAATAAAATAAATATATATAAACATACTATCATATAGTTATTGTATGTAAAGGTCATAATTGTGACACTGGAAACGTAAAAAATTGTATATTGTAAATTTATATAAGCCTACTATCATATAGTTAGTAAACATGGTGCTCAAGCCTATTCGACCCCGTTGCGCATTAACGTAATTTTTCGATATAAAACGCCCATCAATGCGAAAGTTACTCCGCGGTTTGGAAGAAAACATATTTAACTGTATAGAAACGGTAAGTTCTAGCCCTGTAACAACCCTCTGTCCTAAATATTAGTCGATGTTTGAGAGAAAGATCACAGAGTTTGTTTTTATCGATATTTGTACCCGTACTGACTTCCGGTGACCTCGTCTGACCCCGAAAAAATGTTACGAGTCACCTGATTGGTTGCTATGCAAGAAATGGGCATATCTTCACGAATGAATAACACATTCATTCGTGATATTATCAGAGAAAGGTTGATTTTGCACCTTTTAAACACGTAAGTTTTGAAAGCGCGCGTACATCTTTCACAAGAGTAGTATTTACATATATGTAAGGGGGATTACCGTGGATAACTTCCGATAGGCCTATGGGTTGTTCAGCTTGTTGACGTAGACAGACGGGTTTTAAAATATAACGATAAGTTCCTATTTATTTATGTTGGCCAAATGTTTACAATTTACATTTATTCAGAATCTATAAAACCTAATAGGTGAACGGAAGAAGGTTCATCGTGTTTTAGGGCCTTGTAATCTGTTTTTCTTACGATGAGTTTGTAAATAGCTTTGTCTCAACACCGACCATGACACTTTTGTTTACACATGGCGGCTGCTTACACATGGCTTAGAAACGAGTTGATTTTCAAAACAACGTCTGCACATATATTGTGTTTATTTATCAATATCGTGCTGTCGAGAAGTGCGATATTAGTCTTAGATTTATCTACAAACTTAAGTTATTGGCGCCCATATATTTCAAAATTTGAAAATCTTGCCAACGTTTACACCCCCAACACCCACCCACACATTCTCCCTCCTCCTCAGTTAGGATGTGTTTGTTCACCACAAAGTTTGTGTAACTAGGTGAGAAAAATATGCATCCGTACCTCGAACCTGAGACCCTTGCTTAGTATGCTTACAGGGCAAAGTGCTCAGACAACTGAGCCATCAGCCGGTCCGCTTACACAATTTTCTCACCATTCAAATCGGCGGTCGTAGTCGAGGGGTAAAGCAGTCGCTTACGACGTCAGGGGTTGTGGGTTCGATCCCCAACCGGACCAAGTCCTTCCTCCTAAGAGTAGGGCATCGAGACCGGGTTCTCTGTATCTGCCCCCTTCTTTCTAGGGCGTCTTATTTATTAGCCCATAGATGGCAAAAACGGACGTTAACAAACAAACAAACTCACCATTTAATCATAAACTTAACCCGGCTTCACACACCTCTACACAATAATTTGTCCGAATTCTTACATAAAAACACCCCATGAATGTATTTCTGTACATTCTATGAGTTTCATATCCTATGGGTTATTTACGTTGGAAACCAAAATGAAATGTAACATGGTGACAAAAATATGCAGCCAGACAGGACTCTAATCAGACATAATTGCTTACAGGACAAGTGCTCTACCAACTGAGCCTACATGCCACTTAAATAAATCTCTCAGTACTGTAATCAAATCGGCTGCAATTAATAGACAGCTGCTTTTTTGGACTTGTCAGAAAACCAGCAATCATTCCATCATAGGTGCTCATTGATGAGACTAGAATGTGTAGCTCAGTGGTAAAGCATCCGTTCTTTAAATACTAATTTAATTGTTTATAGAGATGTAATACAACAAAGAAATCGTTATACAAATTTAATATTTCCATTTGGTTTTTTTTTATAAAAACATGATGGAAAATGCGTTTTATTCTAACTGGCATGTTTAATAATTCATACCTAATATAGCTCTTCGATTGTTTTTGTTGTTTATTTAATGTACCCACTTAATGCAGCTTAAAGTAAATCAGTATGTGCCTCAAGGCGCATTCTGCTGTTCTATCAGTCTCCTTTAAGATACCATCTGCTAGAATAAAGAAAACTTTTTTTTATGATACAATTTCTGACTGTTTTGTCTTCATTGAATAAATAAATGAAATGTGTATTTATAGGGCCATGGATGGGTACAAAGCATTTGGATTTAATGTCTTCACATTTAATATTTCCAATCAAGATCATCCAATATTTGTTTCTGGAATTCAAATGTCATCGCAACTTAGCAAGACACTGCACTGTCCATATGTATCTCCCCGGTACAGATGAATATCTTTCTGTTAAATATTTCGGACTCTCTGACTAAATCTATTCATGTAACCTGAAATCACAAATTAAGATATTATAAGAACTGTCACTGTAAGATGACAATGCCCCCGAATTGAGGCTTTGACATAATAGTTTATATAAATTACATAAGGAAATTCTGAGCAATGTTAAAGATTCCCATCAAATTTGATTCTAAAGGTCAATGTCATTGAGGGGTCAAGGGAATAGAGTATATGTGAGCTGAAAAGTATTGTCCCCAGGGGTATTGTATCCAAGTATGAAATAAATCGATTCAGTTTTAAGTCAAATTTGATTCTAAAGGTCAAAGTTATTGAGGGGTAAAGGTCAAATAAGTTAGTCAGCTGACAGATCTTTGCCATAAGGGGTGTAGTGACCAAGTATGAAGTGAATAAGGAAACTGTTTAATGGCCAATGTTAAATATTTTGAAAAATTAGATCCGCAAGGTCAAGGTCAATAACGGATCAAGGTCAAATATGTATACATCAGCTAAAAGGTATTCTCAGAAGGGGTGTTGTAGCCAAGAATGAAATATATCCATTAAGTAATAAGGAAGTTTTTATCAATGTGACAATTTTCGTAGATTATAAACAGATAATTACATGGGTGACTGGGGCCAGAGAGTGATATTGGCCCTTAGCTTGATATAAGGCCCCCGGGCCATTATCACTCTCCGGCCCTTGACGCCGTGTAATAATCTCTATAAATATATATCCAACTGATATTATGTTCCCCTTTCAGAGAGCCGACCATGGGAAGGTAGATGGAATTTATGCCTTCAGAGATACCAAAAAGCATTGGCATTATAACAGATGCTACAGTGCCCAAAAATTAGCAGCTATTATTTTAACTGACAATAGTATGCCAAACTGATGGGTTTTGTGTAAAAGAAAAACAGTCTGAATTAGTGTGTGTAGGCAATAGCGTCACTGTATCGATGTAATTTCTAACTATGTGGTTATCATGACATTCATGTTTAACATAAAGGCTACTTGTAAATTTGAACTGTACATCTACAGGATTCAGAGCACAGATCCAAAACAAAAACCACTACAGATATGAACTAGAAATGTATAGGTGCAACATGGGTGCCCCTGGCGGCACCTATTTAGTACAATGTAGATCTGAACTCATGGTGGCATAATTCATAAATTATTATTTTCCATGTGCAAGGGACATAATTCTGTCAAGATTTATTCCTGAACTGTCAATTTAATATATTACTATACATTTATTTGGTTTCAAACATTAACATAAAACAGGCATTTGCTTAGGTTTAGTAAAATAATCATAATTATAATGTTAAAGTTGTTGCTTTTATTTTTGAATGATCCCAGTGACCATTATTTCCTGCTGGTTTATTTAGAAAATGGTGTCTTTTGTAATAATTGTATTTATATCAACAGTACTATAATAAACTATTTTGAAAAAATCTTGCTTGAATGTTATCTATCTATATCTTCTATTTATATATACTCCTGTCATCCACTACCTTATTGAGTCAATACAACTAATCATTCTGCACAATTACCAATAATTTGATTGTCTGAGCGAACTGAAATTTAACTTGTACAATTTGTTTTAGGCAGTATTGCTGTGAAATAATCGACTATCGATACCAAACACTGTGGCAGAACAAAGGAAAATTTATTTTCTATATCTTTTTCTAAGCAGCTAGGGTCTCTGCTTTACTGTTAGCCTGCTTTAAGTTTTCCATAATTACCTGTCTAAAAAAATGGAAAATGCTGTGTTAATTATGATTTTATTTTGTACTTAATGAAACTTCTAAAGAAAAGGATAAAACAGAATGACTCTTTACATTTGGACATGTTTCATAGAAAGAAGTCAATAACACAACTTAGAAATAAAAAAAAATGATTTTGCAGATTGATAAAATTAATTGAGAGTATATGATTTTAATTAAACAGTTCATTCTTCAAGAAAATAAAGAAACTGAAAAATACATTTAAATGTTGGCAAACAGCGGATAGAAGATACTTCTTTTGCTGTCTGTTAAGGTGGTTCGACAGCGGTCGGCCCGCATCTCGAGTTCCGGAAATGCTGATGACTTTCACCTGATCTTTGCGGCACATGCTTATAGTAGAAAATTTACATAAAGAAAAGTTTGATCTGCTTCAGTGTCTTCTCTGTTAGCGCAGTTGGTACGGTGATTGACTAGCACTCCAAAGGTTCTAGGTTCGATTCCCACTCGCTTCAAAACTTTCTTTTAAAATAAATTGTCCGATTTTATTGACTAGTCAATCCATAACTCAGTGATCAAAGGACAGGCTATGTTTAGTCACGTAATAATGAATAATATCAGATGCAAGTATAGTAAAGTGACAACTAAACTTTGTGAGGATTTATAGCCTATATGACAGATGGCAGCTTAACACAGGACAAAAGTAATGCTAAAAGATAGATCATAAAGGAGCTTTTGTGCATTACTTTTGTTATGCATTAAGCAGTCACTTGCCTTTAAAGATCTACAGGCTACCGTATTCAATTGTCCCTTATTACAGGTTTGACTTATGGTATTATTATACCCCCTCAAACGATGTTGGGGGGTATACTTGAGTCACAATGTCCGTCCGTCCGTCCGTCCGGTTGTCCGTGCTTACGAGAGGGTACTTACGTGGCTACAATTCTTAGCCCAATAATTGAAAAACATTAACCTGGCCGTCTCTTGTGACATTAACCTGGCCATTTCTTGTGACATTAACCTGGCCAGTTGTGGGACATAGGGTTAGGAGTAGGGTTAACCTCCAGATCATTATTTTACAAGTTAGAGCAAAAAGAAATTGTCGGTTGTGTGGCTAGCCACGCAAAAGAAAACAATAGAAAATAGCCACATAAGTATCCTCCCGTAAGAACGAGCGCACGTCCGTCCGTCCGGCTTGTCCGGAGCATAACTTCTAAAGTATAAGAGCTATTGACTTCAAACTTCATATACAGACATATCTTATTGACCAGGAGTGCAGTGTACAAGAACCGTTACTCTGACGTCAGTAATTTTGATGTTATTGCCCTTTGTTATTTTTACCCAATTTAGGCTTGTCCGGAGCATAACTTCAAAAGTATAATAGCTATTGACTTCAAACCTTTTATGAAGATAGATCTCATTGACTAGGAGTGCAGTGCGCAATAACCGTTACTCTGCCATCAGTATTTTGGAGTTATTGTCCATTGTTGTTATATTTTTATCCAATTTAGGCTTGTCCGGAGCATAACTTCTCAAGTATAAAAGCTATTGACGTCAAACTTAATATACAGATAGATCTTATTGACTATGAGTGCAGTGCGCAAAGACCGTTACTCTGTCATCAGTATTTTTGGAGTTATTGCCCTTTGTTGTTATATTTTTACCCAATTTAGGCTTGTCCGGAGCATAACTTCCAAAGTATAAGATCTATTGACTTCAAACTTCATATACAGATAGATCTCATTGACTAGGAGTGCAGTGCACAAGAACCATAACTCTGCCATCAGTAATTTTGGAGTTATTGTCCATTGTTGTTATATTTTTACCCAATTTAGGTTTGTCCGAAGCATAACTTCCAAAGTAAAAGAGCTATTGACCCCAAACTTCATATACAGATAGATAGCATTGACAAGGAGTGCAGTGCATAAGAACCATAACTCTATCATCAGTATGTTTGGAGTTATTGCCCTTTGTTGTTGTATTTTTTTATCCGATTTAGGCTTGTCCAGAACATAACTTCCAAAGTATAAGATCTATTGACTTCAAACTTCATATACAGATAGATCTCATTTACCAGGAGTGCAGTGCATAAGAACCTGTACTCTGTCGTCCATATTTTTGGAGTTATTTCCCTTTGTTGTTATATTTGTATCCATTTTTTCAGTTGTTGCCCTTTGTTATTTTTTTCCAAGTTAGGGAGCACTTAAGTGCACACATCAACTTTATCCAGAAACATTTATCTCTTGTGACAAGACCCTACTGGGGGTATGAATCACCATTTATAATAGGTCTAGTTTAGAGCTGACGGCATTTTTAAGTTTAACTAAAGGCAGGTTACTCGTTTTGTGTTAACATTTTGTCAGAATTTCTGGAATTCATGTATAAAATGTAAATTCCACTGTAGATTTTCATAAAAATTTTGCGACTAGTAGAACTAAGTTATATCTATCTAATAAAAGTAAAACTAGTGTATGTTAAACAGCTAGATTTTTTGTAATTTGAGATTTAGTGACTTTTTCAGAATTTGACTTTTTTAAAATATTGATATTTCCAGAAAATATGTCATGAAATATATTTTTTGCACAATATCTTATAGTCTCTGTACAGTTTACTTGAATGTTCAAACATTATTGAGTTATATTAGTTTATAAATAAAATAGTCCCGTTTATTAAAAAAAGGAGCTTTTCTCGACAAAAGGTCCTGTCAGAAAAAAACGGTACTGTATTTTTATATTTTTTAACGATTTTTCACCCCTAATATGGTATATTTCAATTTAATCAAGATTTCAAAGATTTCTGACACGAAATAAGCAAACCCGCGAATCACCTTAAGCAGATTGACCATAGAATACTGGGATTTCGAGCCAAACATCTGTTCAAAGCAGAGACATTACTTTGCACTGATAGGAACTATTTATTAAGAAGGCCTTTATGATTTATGATAAACTTGGATTCAACGTAAATTACCTTAAACTCTAGCCAATAAGGGATAGGATAGCCTGCAATCTGTTTCATCCTGGTCTTTTCAGGTTTCTGCAAAAAATAAATTGATAATCAGTGAATAGAAGTGTCATAAACATACCTCTGTAATGTACAGGAAATTTACTCTGTGACATCTTATAGCAGGTTGAAAGTAAAGCTGGATTATGCGCCTTAGGGGTATCTGATTTACTTTCAGCCTGCTTTAAGCTAGCATCTGCTACAATATAGAAAAAAATCTTATTATATATACCGGTATTCATGGCTGCCTAAATAAGAACTATTTTATTCATTGGAGACATAATTAAATACATAAAGTAAAAATGTGTATATATGAAGTAATGGGTTAAACACACTAAAACCCTTTATTCCATAAATACTCATTTTAGCGCTTTTATATATTTCTCTACTCAAGACAATAATTTCACTTGATGCAGTCATAAATATGCACCATAAGAAATATTGCCCATATCCTAGCAGATGGTAGCTTAAAACAGACTGAAAGTAAAGCAGAATACTAAAGGACCATTCAGCTTTTACATTCAGTCTGCTTCAATATGAAAAGGATCTGTGGAGTAAAGGGTTAAATTTAGTGATTAACACAAATGGGTAATTTGTGGAAAGCTTACAGGAGGCTGATTATGAGCACAAATATAATCCTGTAGGAGATTTCTTTTAAAATGTCAGCCTATGCAAACAGTGTAGACCCAGATCAATGGAAACATTTTGAAACCTAGTGCAACATACAGTCGAACTTCGATATATTATTTTGAATTTGTTTAACTCAAACTATCTGATAGTTCGACATATGAACTGCATTAGTTCATGCTCGTTAAGTCAAACATATTTCAAAGTTAAAACGTGGCTTAGCCACGTTTTAACTTTGAAATACGGGTATGTTTGACAAAACCTACTTCGAGTTATTGAAGTTCGACTGTATATACATCATTAAAAGTGTACAAGTAAAGAGTACATTTGACTTTTCCAGTATACAAATAGTGTAGATCCAAATATAGCGGCCCTCTGGTTGGGGTCTTCACTGTTTTTTTATGTTGGCATAAATTGTAACAAAATTGTTGCAACCTATTGCCACATTATACATCATTTACAAACAGTGTAAATTTGAAGAGTACACTTGTCCTATACAAACAGTGAAGACCCAGATCAGATTGATTCCTATAGAGGCCCTATGAATAGGGTATTCACCTTTTGTCATGTTGCAATACAATGTAAGCAAACAGACTAATTTATATCGTGCCACATAACAGTGTACAACCCGTGGACTGTGAAGAATATACTTGTCTTATGCAAAAAGTGTAAACCCAAATCAAAGGGATGATCCGAATCCTCATAATGTCATAACTAAAATGATGGGAAAGATGTTTACAAGTTAATCAGGTTGGGGAAGAATAACCAGGGTGGATGTGTATATTTCAGAGGGTTAAATTTCCTGTTACATCGGATACGGGGCACCTCATTGATTTTGAATTAATTTATCAATGACTCAGTTTAAAAAGACTGGCAACAAGATATGATCTAACAATAATATATATTTATGCAATAATTTCTTTTATACAGTGTGCATAATCAGCTCTATGGTCCCTCTCATCTGGGTCTGCACTGCTTTCATATGACATGTGTACACTTCACGTGTACAATGTTTGTAAAGGGTACATATTGTTGCTAGGGCACAATGGGCTAAGCCCAATACCAACATACTCATTATAGCACAGGTTATGCTATGTCTCTATCTAGTCTATTATATGCATGTAGTGTGTGGACACTGGACAGGCCTTTCAGGGGGTGGGTGGACAGAACTTGCAATGAGCACATGTTTATATACATGCAGGAGCCATGCCACGACATTATCAAACCAGGCCTTATTGTTTTGCAAACAGCGTAGACCCTATCAGAGAGTCAGTGTATTGTCATTTGTCAGGTCTCACAATGAATACTTCTCTGTATTGTAACGAGAACAACTAATAACATAGCCTCAACAGTATCGACGTCATTAAGTGATAAACTCGCAGTATTTTCTGACCGCTGTTCTATGTGCAAAATTAATGATAGAAATCGGCATTGTTTCAAGCATTCAGTCAATATTTAACTTACCTTTCGATGATCCACTTTTATAGCTTTCGCTCTGTTTGTTAGTTACGCCGTTGGTCATTCTTACTTTCACGCATACGTTGGGATTTCCTGAGTTTTTCCTCCACCGATTTCGACAAAACAGCTTGCTGTCATTTTGTTCACAGCTCGACGTATCACGTGATAAATATTCTCCTCGGAATCGGTCACGTTCCCGTAGCTAACGACGCTTGACGACACACCTCCAATAATTCGTCCAATGAAAACGCGCGTTTCAAACGACACTTGTGAAAATCAATGAAACCGGAAGTTGACCCGGGGAGTAGGACGCGTAAAATTAAAACTCGACTATCACGTCAAATCATCAACCAATCTTCTGAACATAGGTTTCTTAATGGTCAATAACTCGGCGTTTCTACAGAGTTAAATGTCTTTTTTCTATAATGCCGAGTAACTTTCATGTAGATCTGCGTTTTATATCGGAAAAGTGCGCTATTCGATGAGTGGTGGATTCGATGGCTCTGGGACTGCCGCACCATGTTAATCTAAGTAGCGATAGCCAACTATCGATAGCAGGCCAATTTTTAGTCATAATGAGGATCTAATGTTATATCTATACTCAACAAAATTTCTAATCGGTCACCTTATATTTCATTCAGAAAAAGAAACATGAAGAAATAATTAATCAGGTAACTGTGTTACAATGCCAATGTAATCGATTGGGAAACAGATTATCACAATTTGGCGGCTAACAGCTTTCCGTCTAAGCTTAAACAAAACCTTCTGTGGAGGGACCCCAGATTTTGAAAGTCACAGGAGTTCTTAGGTCCAATTTTAGTAATGCATATAGCCCCTGTCAGCTGCAATAACAGTTTCAAATCGACTTCTCATAGACGAAAAGAATTCAGAAAAAGTGTTGATGACCTAACTTTCTCATACATCGACGACGTCACGCTCCAATACGTCAACGTTTGGAAGCTGAGGTAAGGGACGAACACGTTTTTGGAGAATGTCCCAAACGTGCTCAGTAGCGTTAAACTCATCTGTATCATCGGACCCAAGCTGTCTGATGTTGACTTCATCTTTAAGTAACCGCCAGCAGTGACTGTCAACCTCTCGCAGCCGATAACGTACCGTCTTCGGTGTGACGTTACGGCCGTTTTGACCCTTAAGTTGTCTTGCCATCCTTGTAACGGGAAGAAACCTGTCTCTCAGGGGTGACACTACAATGTATCGGTCTAAGAAGTGTCATTATCCGCCATTTTGGTTTCCTGGGGCGTTCTACGTTCTACTTCCGGTGACGTCAAATTTCCGCGTTATATAGCCTAAATGGTCGAACGTTTCCGGTTAAAAGTTCTAGCCACATGTAAATGGACGGGAACATTTCCTAATATGGAATACACGGAAATTAGCCCTGTTTTGTTTCCACTTCCGGAATTTCTCGGTGGTTGAATCTTATTTGCCGTAAGGGTACACCAACGTGCAACATTCCGACGGCTCTGTCCTTCCCTCCGTATATTATTCTCGCCATTTTAGGTGTTTTTCGGGCTAGGCAGTCATTTGAGATTATACTCGTGTAATCTTGCGGACAGATATTTTCTTCCTTACTTTACACGTCTAAATTAGGCTAAACAAGCAACGTGGTTGTTCTGACGTTCACAAAGTAGGACAACGTGCATAAATCCAAAAATAATTAGCGCTAAGATCCTATCATATTGTGTGTAAAATATTATAAACGTGAACTTAGTATTTAAAGACATATGTAGCTTTAAAAAGTGACCGATTAGAAATTTTGTTAAGTATATATGGCAGTAGACCTATATATCACATTTTCAGTGACATTTGATGTATATATCTATTTGAAAAGTCTATATGATAGTAGCCTCTAGGCTTAGATATAGATCTAGATTCGAATTCTTTAAAAAAAACTTCTGTGTCAGATTTAGGATCTACTGTGAGATCTATATGACAGTAGACACATCTAGATCTATATATATACATTTTTTAGTAACACTATATCTATATGAAAGTCTATATGATAGTAGCCTTTAGGGTTAAAAATAGATTCTATATAAATAAAACAACAACACATTGTCGTTCTAGTGCCAGTGATGTGGATGTAGTGGTCTAAGGGCAAACGGTACATGTGAAACGGGTCAAATGGGCCAAAAACCAAGTCGGACCCGAATCAAATTGGCACATAAACAAAATAGGACAAGGCTCCTGATAAGAGGGAGTAAAATGAACAAATCCAACATTTTCTTACTCGTTTTAGCCCCAAATCACATGGTGATACTACTCGCGATTCTAACTAGTAGTAACACCATAGAGTGTAAAACCGAAATAAAGATTCCCTTTAAAGATCTTATTTTTGAAATGCTCCCTTTATCTGGAGCCCTGCTTATAAAAAATTTATAATAGAGAGTAATAAGCGTGTTAACTTTAGATTCTACATAAGTTATGTGTTGCTTGGTGTTTTTTAGAAAAAAATATACATGTATAGTATTGCGACACATGAAATTAGCTTTTAAAATGCACTTATACAGACTACAATATGCATAAATATAACTGAAACTTAAACTTTTATAAGGGGTTTTGGGGTCTTATAGATTATTATTTGTCTTATTGCAAGGAACTGACAATTAGATGCTAAAATAATGTTGGCATTGTATATTGTTTGAATCCTGATGCAGTAATTATGTTTCCAAAATTGCATAAATTTCGTAGGGGTAATTTTCAAAGAGCAAATTTGAATACCTTTTTATTGGAAACTTTTCTGATTTTTTCTTCAAATTGTTACTTGGATGTCGAATATAACTACTTTATACCTCAAATGTATGCCCCGGATATAGAACACATGTATTCTTACAAGGAAAAATGACTGGCATCGGACAAAAATCGCCAGTCAATATTTTTGAAAGGTGCAATTATCATGTTGATTTTTACATACAAATTGTAATAATCTGCATAACTGTTGCTTTTCTTATGTCAAAGTACACCATTTTGTATTCTATGAGGGTTTTTATTGTTAAAAAATACATAAAATGTCTGGAAAAATGCTTTTTTAAATAACAGGGGTCTGTTGATTTACCGGTAAAATTGTCAAAGTGGGATAAGAGGTACAAATGTGTCTGTTTTTTACCAGACTTTATTCAATGCTCATAAAAGTTTATAAATAGGTCTATTAGGTGTATACCTTAAGAAAAATACGTGGTACATTACGGGTAGACTACCTTAATATGTCTGCTTTAATCAAACTTTAAATTATGCAGCAAGATCTTTTTTTTATAGCATTTCAGATATTGCAGCTTTACAAATGTGTCTTCATCATATCTGTAAGAATTGTATTAACTGTGTAAATTAAGAGGTATATAAAGGAACATCACTATACTTTGTATATGCTATGCATCGGATCACTTTTTGTTGTGTGTGTAAAGTCAATATCCAACTCGACATTAGGTCTCGTTGAATATAGCCTTTACACACCCAACCCGAGTGATTCGGTGCATAAGATATGCAAAGGATAGTAATATTCAGTGAGTACTATCACGAATTCAAGCCACTAGATTGTAAAGAGTTGTACATAAATTACATCGTTATTCCGAAAGGAACAAAATGTCAAGCGTTATTTAGAAGATCGTCTCATAATAAACATTTCACAAACCTGGTGTCAAATGAAAACAAAGAGACGTTAAGAAAGAAAGTTATATTTTATTATATGTTTTTAGAATAAGAAAGCCCTTTATATGTATTCGATTAAACATAATATATATTACTTGGCATTGTGTTAAACATAATCTCAGTCGGTTTTGTTCAATGTATTAGACACTAACCGTTCAATATATTGGTTGTTTTATGGGTATTGATGTCGTTAATGCAACTCATTGATTAAGACTAAGAGATTTGCAACGGCTAACAATTCACATAAAGGTAGTGTCGACCATTCTATTACATAATAGCGGCATGGTCTTAAAAATGCGTTTTTCTACAAGATGTCTTCGTAATAACAAAGTACTTCATTACATGAACTGTTTTCATCTCTGCTTGGGTGTTTTAAATAGTGTCGCTGATATACATTTATCCTCTCTATATAATAAAAATGTTGATACTGATTATGTATATAACAAGTTTACAAGTTTATTAAATAAGTCAAGACCCAATCTGGGCATGTGACTTAGAACATGTCAACAACATTAATTGTACGCTATTTAAGCTGGATTACATTTGACTATGCGTGACACGGTGCATAAGATATACAAAGTATAGTAACGTTCCTTTTATTGTATACCTCTTAATTGACGCTGTTAATACAATTCTTACAGACATGATGAAGACACGGTTGTATCGCTTGTTCGAGGAAATCGCCAAGATCGATGAAGCACAAGCAGGAATCCTTAAAGGTTAACATTTTCATTTTGATTGCTGTGTCACAAAAGTATCTTAGTAAACCGTTATACGATCAAATTATTCGGGATATTTTACCCCTTCGCCGCTTTATTGTCGTCTGCTTCAAATGTGGTGTCTGCAAGACACGTTGTAAAGTTAGATTTAAAGTTGTATGACTTAATAAATATCTATAAGAGTGTCGAAAAGTTTGAGTCCTAATCAGACACCGCGTTACGTGGCATCTGATTAGGATCCAAACTGTTTGCAAACGCGCTTCTTTTAAGCGTCATTGAGAGCGAAAGGGTTAAACAGGTTGCATATTTTATTGTTCATTTGTCGAATTTTCCAAGGGGACTAATACACTAAATCATTATGAGCTTATGCAATGTTTGATCAGAAAATGTGTCGTGGGGTTTATAACACTAAATGCACTAAACCAATGTATTGCAACACTGGTACGAGACAGGGGTGTTAGCTTATTTATTTTCATTATACATAAATGAACTCACATAAAAACTGAAATGAGCAAACGTAAGAGGTTCTATATACCGGCATGTAGCCTGAATGCAGTAACACTTTCCATCCTCATTTATTGCAGTCGATGGCTCTATGATTATGTACTAACACAAGTTGGAACAGTACTATGTGATTAAAATGTATAGTTGCAACTTGTAAATGTCGTATTTTAAACAATTCAGTATGTATTTTGGGTCAGTGGCCTACATTGCTGAATAAATAAAATGTTCATTGTCTTATGATAGAAATAAATTGAAAAACGACATAAAAAAATTTCTAGCTAATTTCTATGCCGTTGTAGAGTGTACATGAATATTTATGTGGATATAACACTGCTTTGAAAACTTGGCAGACAATTTCTAAATGGCGGCCGGCTTATCGATTCAACAAAACAAGACAAATTGAAAGTGTGTGGAAAAAACAGTAACATTTGAATGGAATATCTGTCATAGATTCTAAATACTTTCACTATCTGTGTCAGTAATAGGTACGATCATGTGACGTTTCTGGATTGAAGAGCAATCAATTAGGCTAGCTCGATCATCGTTATCAACATCTTATCGAACTGACAAAATTGGTTAGGTTTTTAAAATATAATTCAAACATCGGATTAGACAAGAAGTTTAGCTTTGTGGGATTTTTTAACTTTCGACTGAGTTGAGGTAGGTACACCTGTTTGAAAGGATGCTGGTCGTGGGTTAGTATGTCCCGAGATATGCCCCTGCATATGCACGGAGTCTGTTGCATGATTATTGACGCTTTGTGCGGTTTTTGGGCTAAAATAATTTATACTCAGCCAAAAAAGAAAGTACCCACTTTTTACATTAACTTTACACTAAATAATTGATCAAGTACCCTATCAACTCCATTTTGTTTGAGATTTAACAGCTCATACGTTCACCAATGTATTTTAGTAAAAACATTTAAAGTTCATTCTTATTTAAATATCAAAGGGAGGTAATTTGATATAAGACTTTATAGTCTTAAAAGTCGTGAATATTATGATGAATGAAAGTCTAACGTGATTTCGTTTACTGAAATAAAAGTTATAGATGCTGCATATCAGCGCCATCGTATTTCAGGAAAAAGAATTATAGACTTTTTATTCGCTATACAATGTGCTAGTTATTTTACCACAGTGATCCAATGTCGTTTGCCACGATCTATAAAACAATAATTAAATACAGTATAATTTTGAGACGCTGATACTTTAGAATAAAGAGGGGTAAATTTCTTTTTTGACTGTATATAGACACAAACTATGGGGTAGTGGGTTAAATACTAAGACTAGCTTTCAGTATTTTGAAGTTTGAAAACTTTTACCCATGCAAGTAAACTAATTCTAATGCAACTGATACACAGTTTGGTAGGTGAATTTTCTACAGATTTACCACGATAATATCAAATGTTAAACATTTGTTTTAGAAATAAAGGTCTAGTCTGACTTACCTATACATTGACCTACACTATTTATTGACTGAATCATTCATATATCTACATGCAATGTTTTATTTGTTAATTTAGGCAGTAAAATTGGAATGTCCCGGTTTCAGACGGATCTGCGTATTTACTGAAACAGAGGGTTAGCGGATGAAAAGATAAGGTAATTTGAGTGATGTCTAGATCTTATGAATTTTCATAATCAATTTATGAGGCTATGTTCCATTGGTCATCTCTCTAAAGATACATAGCCATATTCCTTAATATTTAAAACGGTAATTTTCAAGGCATCCAGGTGGTTCTCATGTGTATTACAGTGTAAAGGACCAAAATGACCTGCGGTGTAGCGGCATGATTTGAAAAAATTTCTAATTTGAATTTTTTTTTCAAATCATGTCAATTTTTTCAAATCTTGTTTTCACAGTCGACATGATTTGAAAAAAAACATAATTTGAAAAAAAATTCAAATCATGTCGAAAACCGGCATCTGGAAATTTGATTCAACATGATTTGAAAAAAAAAGTTTAAAAGTTTTTACATAGGCTGGTATTTAATAGCATGCATATATTAAGTATTTATATAAGTGTTTCCGGCACCGCAACACAGTGAATATAGTTGAGTTATTTGAATGTGAAATAAGACAGTCAGTAGAAATAATAACTTCATAAATGGCATGCATGTGTATCTCAAAGAGCTGCACAGTTTGAATGGAGGCATGTCAAGGTCAAGGTCAAATATATAGGTGAATGTTATAACTTCTAAGCCAGTATATATAATTACTTAATAATTGGCATGCACGTGCATCTCATGGAGCTGCATAGTTTGAATGGAGACATGTCATGGCCAAGGTCATCCTTCAATGTCAAGGGCGGAAAGCCGGACATAGCGTTTGTTTCACAAAAGCATCTTGTTGGATGGCGGGAGGTAATACTGACACGTGGTTGGACTGGCAGGCGGATGGGCAGGTTGGATTTATCAGTTCTCTGATGACGATTTTGAAATCTATTTGTTTTCATGCCAGCTGATTATGCATATTTCGATGAATATCCTCATGGGCGTATGAATTGCCTAAATAAACTGCTATGATGCTTTTCTTAAGTTAATGGTGCGATGATTGACAGTCCAATAAAAATTGAGGCTACAGATTGTTTATTAAGGTGTTAGTATACAGTGTAAGGGTTTGGTCCATACTCCTTGAACTGGTTCTATGTGCCCTCATTAAAAACATATAAACAAACAGGTAAATCTCTTTTACGAAGTTGTCCGATTTTTAATTTGCTTTTGTTTATTTCCGATAGGGTCGGTACTGATTTCCGTATATCGATAGAATTTGAAATATCATATCGCACAACGTTACATTGCGAAATAGTATGAGACCTATGAACCACGAATCATTTATAACTGCCAGGTCAATGCAACAGAGCTTAACTTTCAACGGGACTAGGCAAAGAGTTATTCAATTTAGGTCTAAGCACCACCGGTGTAGCAACATGATTTGAGAAAAAAAGATTTTGTTTTTCAAATCATATCAACAATATTTTAAATCATGTTTTCACACTTGACATGATTTGAAAAAGACCACATCAAACTAAATATTTTTCAAATCCTGATGCTACACACCGGCTAGAAAGGAGTTGGTCTTCATTTGTAAAAATCAAAACAAAAACAAAGGCATTTTGTTAATGATGACATTGTCATATCAAACACACTATTTTTTTCCATTTTGAGACAGAGGAAAATGTCTTCTTCTGTTTTATCCTATCATACAGTATACAAACTGATAGCAAAAACATATTTGTCATAAATATGTTTTCTTGGAAAAGAATTATTTTGCTATGGAATTTTAGAAGACACGGGAAATTTCATGACAAGAATTCTTAATTAAGTTACCATGGTAAAATAATTTAATTACAAATCTTTTTTTTCTATTCTCAACACTATGGACATTTATGTAAACTCAAACATATACTTTCGAATTAGTTGTAGAAAAATGACAACCTTCAATACCCGATTTCAAATGTACAATCTCGCCTTCTTTACCCCATACGTTGGCATAAAAAGAGAAATGGTTGCCCCTATTGCCCCCACCCATATTTCCCGACCCGCCTTCACACCCTCCCCCGTTAACACAACACAACAACATGGGACCCCCTACTGCTCACCCCTAATATCCAGACCGCAACCCTCACAGCCTCCAATCTACCCCTAACTCCTCACTCCATCTACAATGTATTACCGTTTAGTCCCACGCCCCTTTAGATAGTAGAAACGCCCCTACGCCCATGCAATCTGGAACCTGTTACATAGTCCTCCCCGCAACTTTCAATATTCTTTCATGAATATTGTTTCATCACATTATTCTATTACTCAACTTGTTGTTAGGTGGCTAGCTGAACGGCTAGCTGGATATCTGGTTAGCTGGATGCCCAGTTGCCACGCTGCGTGACTTGTTTGATGACTGGCTAGATTGCTGCCTTGCTGTCTGCCTGACTGTCTGGCTGGTTTGTTGCATAGAAAACTCGCTAGCTGAATGCTCATTCTTTGGCTGGCTGACTGGCTGGCTGCTATGTTGGCTGGTTGCTATGTTGGATGGTTTACCAGCTACCATGCTGTTGTGCTGGCTGGCTGGCGGAATGGTTGAATGGCTGGCTAAATAGCTAAATGACTGACTGACTGGTCGGCTGACATGCTTGCTGGCTGGTTAGCTTGCTGTCTTGCTGTCTGGCTGGCTAGTTGCTTGGCTGCCTGGCTATCTGGCTATTTAGCTGCCTGACTGCCTAATTGGTTGACTGCTTAACGTGCTAGGTAGCTGCCTTGCTGCCTACCTGCATGTCTGGCATGATGGTTTGCTGCCTAACTGCCAGATTGGCTGCCTTGTTGCCAGGTGACCGACCCGCTCGTAGGCCTGACAGTCCATCCATATGCTAGAATTACCGCCCTCCATCCAAACTGACCTAACGATATGTTGCCTGCACATCCAGGTGTGGATACAGGGCTTTTCGTAAGGGGGAGGGGCGTAGCATACCGAAAAAATGACAACCTTAAACAAAGAAGAAACAATATGCCCTTGTAAAACAAAGGTTTGTCCCCCTTTCCGCCCTTGACCTTGACATGCCTCCTTTCCAAATGTGCAGCTCCATAAGATGCACACGCATACCAATTATGAAGTAATTTTATCTACTAGCTCAAAAATTATCACATTGGCCTATATACTTGACATTTGACATCATCGAAGGATAATCTTGACTTTGACATGCCTCCTTTCAAACTGTTCAGCTTCATGAGATGCAAACGCATGCCAATTATGAAGTAATTCTATCTACTAGCTCAAAAGTTATGACATTCACCTAAATATTTGACCTTCAAGGACGACCTTGACCTTGACATGCCTCCATTCAAAATGTGCAGCCCCATGAGATACAAATACATGCCATTTATGAAGCTTTTATTTGTACTGTCTTATTTCACATTCAAATAACTCAACTATATTCACTGTGTTGCGGTGCCGGAAACACTTATATAAATACTTAATATATGCATGCTATTAAATACCAGCCTATGTAAAAACATTTTGTTAAAAAAAAACTTTTTTTTTCAAATCATGTTGAATCAAATTTCCAGATGCCGGTTTTCGACATGATTTGATTTTTTTTTTCAAATTATGTTTTTTTTCAAATCATGTCGACTGTGAAAACATGATTTGAAAAAATTAACATGATTTGAAAAAAAATTTCAAATTAGAATTTTTTTAAAATCATGCCCGGAGTTGATAGCAAATAAAGTGCTGTGTTGATGACAATTGACTGCAGTGATAAACAGGGCTTTTAGTGATATCATGTCTCTGATAAATAATATTTTAATTGACAGTGTTTCATTGATACGGGGCTGTAATTACCCAACGTTTCAACACAATGATGACGCCTACTGCACAGATTGGAAACACCACAAGTACAACAAGTGAACTAGGAACAGACACCTGTTTATATCCCGGTGTTAATGTGTCTGGCTTATATTCAGACCCATCTGTTTTTCAAATGGACAGTATGAACGAACCTGTTAGAGGATATGACTCAACTGGCTATAGTTTATCAGGGGATAAAAGCAGTGTTTTGGTTAATAATCTCAAAACATTACAAGGATATCTTTTAGATTTGAAACATACGCCACGAATTCAGATAAAATGTTATGGTTAAATATGTCAAAGATGTCCAGTATAAAGCATAGTTACACATTTGTATCATTCTATATAAAAGTACCAACTGGTTTCAAACAAAGAAGAGTTGTATTTAGCTTTCGTTTAGTCATGTCAGATAAACCTTAACCACCCACTGACAGTCATGTTGTGAGGTTAGCAAAATGTATTCTGGTAGAAGTCTGGTAGAGGGTCACCAATGGATCAAATGTATAAAATTATTTTCGAAGAAATATGAGAGGGTACCTTACAACGAAAAAATACAATGAACATTTGATGAAACTGTCCCTGTTGTTTCCAAGAAGATCTTTATAGAAAACAAATGACGACACAAGACGGAAGGACGACGGACGGACGATAGACACAGGGCGATCACAGAAGCTCACCTTGGTACTTGAGGCCAGGTCAGCTAAAAAAGGGAACAAAAAGATGGCGACAAAATCTTGGCAGTCATTTACTCTGGAACTAATCAAGATGGACATGCTACGTCGCCTATTACAGCTCCTTCAGTATATTTGCAGGAACAATTGCTGCATAAGGTATATAGCCAATATCATGTCGACCATACAGAACTGCAAGACATCAAAGTCCACGGTAAGAATATTTAGCTTATATTGAACCTGCAAATGTCTGTCGCATTCGACGCCCAAAAAAGTATACATAAGAAATGTGAAGATATAAGTTGCTAAATATTAAGTTTCATTAAATAGCGTATTAGTCAATGTATGGCATAATTATACATGTATATTCAAACAACATTTTTTTTAAATACTCCCTAATATAAGATAAATGCTGTTTGTTGTTCATATTTAATGTCTTAACAGGCACTGTGATACCTTTGGGGGACCCTTCTGTAAACATGCTCTTTGGAGGTTCATTAAGGTATCCAATACTGAATGTGAGATATATGTTATGTACAAATTGCATTGTAAATCGATACTACATGTAACTTCTCTGCTTTTAGTAGAATATGAAAGCTTTTTGTTGTATCTTATTGATAACACTGGAAAAACATTGTCTAGTCTTACAGGTCGAAAAGTATATGTGTTTCATAAGGATATTAGCAGTACGATTGGCATAGAAGAGAAGATACCAAAATGTAATAACATCTTCAACGGCGTCATGCACACTATATGATGTGTAAATAATTACCTGAAAAGATTATCCTGCTTGTAGGGGGCTTCTGTATTGGAAATTCTTTCTTGACACCCCGAACTGCTAATCAAACATGTCACTGCAACACAAAACTTTTCCACAGCACCAATACTTTCCAACGTTAAAATGAACACTAGGAAGTCAAAACGACGACCATTTATGGCTAAGCCATAAGATAAAATTGTTTGATTTTGATATTTTGAACTGGCGAACCATGTATCATCATATTACCAGATTCATCACTATTATTCCAGTAATTCGTTGGACTTTAGCAGAAACTATCACTTTTGGCTTTACATATGTGTCTTATCTTGACTTTGAGAGTGGCGCTACAGCTGCTACATAGGTAATATTCCCTTGAACGAAAATAAATATAAATAAAACTATAGTAAACTTTGCATTGTGCATTATAATAGACCCCACAGTATAGAGAATGGGTATTTGCAGTTACAAAAATGCATATAAGACCGTTTAGCCCTAGCATGTTGATCTAGTATATCAATTTACAGTCCGTAGATCTACAATACATCAAGCGCTTTTGGTGTGAGAAGGCAGACATGGTTTCAGTAACAGTATAATTCAGTTGAACATGTATTCTATATATGTGTGAATAGGAAATAATCAAGGGCGTACGACTCAGCAACCTTTTGTCACAGCGACCTTAAAATTACACAAACCACTAAGCTATCCTAAGGCGTACACAAAAACACACACGTACAATATCTGGTATTCATACATACGGTGTCCTGTTCTCACACTATCAAAATTTGAAGTAAATTGTTTATACAAAATATTGTGTCGAGAAACTTGTCAATTGCACAACATGACATTTAAGACTTTAAGGTTATGTCGCATGTGCATACGTTTCTTGGCATGGCAAACAGCTATAATTATAATACTACCCCAGATGATAAATTGCTGATATCAATTCACATGTATATTTGAATATTTTATAATTTTGAGATATCAATATTTCAGAGTGTTTCAGGAATTATATGGCTAATTGTGTTTGTGAAACACAATGCCACCTGAAGTGACCATGACCTCTATTTAACATTGGCACAACCCATAGTGTACCAAGATTAAGAGCTTTTTGTGTTAAAATTACATGGTAAATATGAAGTCTCTGTCACATGTTATTATAAGGTTATGGCAAACATTAAACGTGTGTACAAATGGACAAACAAACAATTCATGCGGGGCACAGCTATAACTAAGTGACTTGTTTCCTTATAAAGATCCTATTTGATAATGACAGTTAGAATCATTCATGAAAACTGAAGATAATTTGTTGTCCATTTATGAACTTTGCAAAGTAGTATTGCAGTAAATTGATCTTGGTCGTGATGCAAACATTATTTTAACATTTCCTTTACAAAAGCTTCAGCTTCTGATTTACACATAATATCTTTTTGAAATAGCATCAACATGCGTCTGTGCTTGTCTCTCAATCTTTTATCATTGAGAATGACAATGGCTGTAAGTTCAGGGTTTTCAGGAAGGTCCCCCAACGCTGTTATTCATTGCTAAAAAGTAATTTATGTATTAAGTACCGTGTCCCTTTCCCTTTATAGCGTGTTTTCAGAAATAATCACATGTTGTTCCTAAAAACGGTTCATCGAAAATCAGAATGATCGTTAAGGAGCATTTTGCTTTACTTTCAGTCTGCTTTGAAGTACAATCTGCTAGAATATAGACATTTTGTTTCTTGTAGTGAATACCATGACTGTATTAATTGAGAATAGTTTCCTCAATGGATGGATAGATTTCAGGAATGTCTATTTGATTATGGACTAAATAGACTGAAAATCAGAATTGGCTTAAAACTGGATTTTTTCTTTGATGGTTATCAGGCGCCTATATAATCAATTAAATGTAAGTTAAGGATGCGTTTTTTGTTGAGAATAAAATCTAGTCAACTTATTGTGCTAGCAAGGCATGTGTTAGATCTTGTGACAAACAACAAACGGGGACCAAATTTAACACTTCTAAATCCTAAATAAAAAACAAGAAGCCCATGCGGGCCTAAATATCGCTCACCTGGAAAAACCAACACAAGGGTCACATGACCCTTGGGGTGGGATCACTTTTTACCCCAGACACATTTTTCAAAATTCTTGCTGATGACCTTGAAAATTAAGTGTGCTGTCAAATATTTTGTACATGGATGGTTTCAGACAGGAAGACTTTTCATTGAAAAAAACCCTATTTTTTAGCTAATATGACCCAGATATGCAACAGACCGAACCATTTCAGCAATGTTGGTAAAGAACATCTCAAAGTGTCACTATGCTTAATACCAAAGCTCTTGCTATAGTAGTTTCAGAGAAGAATATTTCACTACAAAACTCTATGAAAAACTGAAACCCCTAGAGCCTTGGCAGTTTTAACTCAATGGGCATAATTTGAACAATCTTTATGGAGGACCTGTAGATGATGTTTTGTGCCAAATATCTAAGCTCAAGGTACTGTGGTTTCAGACAAGAATATTTTTAAGACTTCATTGAAAAAATCTTTTTTTAGCTCCTGTGACCTAGATATGCAACTGACCAGAACCATATTTACAATATTGGTTAAGGACTTCTAGAAGAGTCATCATGCCAAAAATCAAAGCTCTGCCTATATTAGTTTCAGAGAAAAAGATGTTTGAAGATTTCACTATATAACTCTATGTAAAATTACGACCCCCGGGGCGGAGTCATTTTTTACCCAGGGGACATAATTTGAACAATCTTGATAGAGGACCTAAAGACGATGCTTTGTGCCAAATATCTAAGCTCAGGGTATTGTTTTAAGACAAGAAGATTTTTTAAGTTTTCATTGAAAAAATCTATTTTTAGCTCCTGTGACCTAGATATGCAACGGACCGCAAATGTTTGAACAACTTTGAAAGAGGACCATATAAGGATCATTCAGGCCAAGTTTGGTAAAAATATATCCAGTAGTTTCGGAGGAGATGTCGTTTAAAGAAATTGTTGACGACGGACGAACGGACGAACGAACGAACGAACGAACGACGACGGACGACGGACAGAGGACGATCAAAATACCTCACCTTGGCACTACACCAGGTGAGCTAAAACGCTTCAGACAGAAATTACTCTTAGGCAATGCTACCTTAATAAAATATCAACCAAACAGGTCAAACGTTGAAAAAGAATGGCCGGTGTTACCCCTTTTTTATAACAAGCATTGTAAACAAAAACATACCAAGATTGTTTGACATTATAGAGAGGCGAGTGAGCTGGGGAAGCAGATTCCGTACAAAGAGAAAGATGGAGAATAGCAAAGAACAAACTGAGCTTCATCGTTTACCTGTAAAAAGTAGCTCATTACCTTTCTGTTCTGTTCATGATAAGGTTAGTGGTGCCATATGAAACACTGTTGAATTCTCTGCATCTGTTAATTTACGTACAGAACTCCACTTTGCTAACTCCCAAACATATCTATTATTCTGCAAAGGTACAAGGCGAAGCTTTCACTTGCAGCTACAATTTCAGAGATTAGAGAAGCATGACCAACTCAGCCATCTTACAAACATTTCTCCACATTTTTCGCAAGATTTAGGTCTTTTGATGGTGTGTATCCTTCTTGACAGCTTATGCCGCTACTTATTTGTCCAGAGCAATGATACCATCCCGTAAGCACACACAAACTCTCTTAAAAAACATTACAATAAAATTACGTTTTCTTACACAACATTCAACGGCTGTCCCTATCCTTTTTGCTACGTTGGGTCGCTTCTTAAATTATCCTTACGGTTTTGTAAGAGTAGTTTCCGTTCTTTACAGTTTTAGAGTATATTTATTTGAAGGAGTAGTATATCGTACTCACTACCATCGATTGGAAACAAGGAGGATAAATATTTCCTTACAGAGGAGAGAAATGCAGTAGTTGTCACTGCCACTCACGTTGTTAAACACAAAATTCAAACCGATCGCGAACTCAAGAACATTATCTAAATCGGTTCGGTTAAAACAAATGTTAGTCATACGGAATCCGCTGAAGGTGTAGATATTCTGATAAAAGTACTACCGATGATGTACCATCTTTTTCTTTGAATGAGGACAAGAACAAAACTTATTTTTAAATGAATATTTCCTAGAAGTTGCTCTAGATTTTGAGCCCTGGAAACCTAACTTAGACGGAGACCGACTTTTAAGTGTCAATTCATTTGGTTTTGGTGGTTCATATCGGCATGCTATTGTGATGCAAAAGAAATTTCTACTTACACAGAAGATACAACAAACTTATAAAACAACAATAACTCCTTATTATGGGATTTGTTTTTCAGCAATCCGCAAAATTGTTTAAAAGAACACAACTCATCTATTTGCACATCTCATGGATAAGGCTGAGAAATCATTGAGATATATTTCACATATGTGCGCATTCAGACAAAATCAATTTACAAACAGAACACTGCTTTCTGGCAAAAAACATCAAATAGTTGCAATAGCAAGTAAAGATCAAATTGGAAACCATAAATAAGATCAAACTGGCAGTGAACTGAAGAATAACATCTGTTTTGCGGTGTAGGCACGACATGGAATGGAATGTGCTCATAATTAGTGTACACTTAACATAACTTCAGACTGTTACCTTGAACTTTTGGCGGGCTGGTGCTTGGTGGACAGAATGTAACTGAACACGGATTACAGCGACCCCGTCTTCGCTATTTTTGCACACTGGTTGCTCTGGTAAGAGAGATGTAGAATAGTTTGGAATCACGCTTGACGTTATTGTCGGTCAATCGGGTGGAAAGGTCGCTGCATCTGACGCTTCAGGATCCATTTCCTTACCGGACTGGGTTTCAGTTATTTTCTACAAATTCAAAATTCTTGCTGAGGTGACAGATGGCACGATGATGTTTGTAGGTCATGTACACGTTGAGAAAATACAGGAAAAGTGTTTCCTGTACGACAATAGGGTTACAATTGCTGTTAACAATAGTCAAAAACCTTGTGCTTTATCTGGAGATGCAGCCACGAGGATAAAAATAATTTGAGAAACTGAATTCCGACGATGGCGCTGGATTTTTAACACGTCTTCTCCCAGTGCAATATTCATGTCACAGTAGGCATGTTAAAAAATGCTCGGCTGATATCGAAAATCATCCCAAAAACATCGACAAGGGTAAAAAACCATCAAACATATTCAACTGTAACAAGTGATATTGGTACAGGGGACCTGTTTCAGGCAAATATATTTGGCGGGGAAAATAAGGCGACCTGTGCAGTTCATCAATCAATAACAAATGCTACGATGGATACCAACGTTTACATAGAAATAAGTTCCAAACATGTTCTCAAATCTCATTTGAACCATATAATCGCAGGAACCCTATCTTTGGAATGTCTAGCTTACATAAAGACAATATCACCATCTCCTTTTTGAAATATATTGTATAAAATGGGACAACATGTATTCAACAAAAGCAAAATTATGTATGATTCGGAAACCGCTTATCATATTCTGTAAAAACATTCAAATAATTGAATATACGCATACTTATGTTTGTCTGACATAATGGTAACATATTCTGGATTGACATAGACAAAACCACTACTCCATTTATATATATTTACATTCACCCTCTAACGTCCTTAGATAACATCATTCTAAAAAGAGACTCGCATTTCTCGATGAATATTTATTTCAAAACCAGTTCTAACCGGTTAGTTTAGGCTCCCCCTACTGAACCGTCAGCAGTAAAATGACGCATTATTTCTTTATTCATCTGGAAAGTTTATGTTGCAATGCACACATGAAACAATGTCTATTTATTTGCTCAATGAGTATAAATAAATATTAAACACATATTTATGATAGTTCATGTTTACCTTCGGTTTACTACAAATTATAAGACATGTATTTCGTTCATCTGCAATAAACAATGGCTGAATTCTGACGACGATATCCTAGCGGCAACTGATTTCGAAGCAATTAAAACGGCCTACTCGTAAAAACAGACCAAGTTGAAAATGCAAAATGAATAAAAGACATCTTCTGACGACCTTTTGGTCATAACACCTAACCAGCTATCAAAGCATGCCGCCACGTGCACGTTTTGTCCTTTACTGCTATCTTGTCTAGGGATATACTCACCCAAGCGTTTCATGTGAGGCCCGTACCTTAAATTTGTCAGTTAGGTTAGTAAAACCCATTGAAAAAACCCTTGAGTGTGAGTATTTGAGGGCCTCTCTAGACAACTTGAATTTAGTTACCTGTAATTCCACACCAACTGAGATTGGTATACCCGTCGAAAGCCTGTGATTCATGATTTTTCTCGCCTATCGAAAAAAATTACAATGGGGGGAGTCCCTCAATGGACTGAGGAAAAGTCTTTAAATGGCATCAATCAACCACCAGCATTGAATGGGTTAAACATTGAAAAACGTTATGCATGCCGTTTAAGGTAGTCTACCCGTAATGGTCAAACATTAAAACCTCAAGAAACCATGTAGCTTATTATACACCTAATATACCTATTTATTAACATTTATGAGCATTTTTATAAGTTATTAAAAAACCAGTCACATTTGTACCTCTTACCCGCTTTGATAATTTGACCGGAAAACGAACCGACCCCTGCTATTTAAAAAACGCTTATTTTTCAGACAGTGTTTGTATTGTTTAACAATAAAAGCCCTCATAAAATGCAAAATGGTGTACAATTTAATAAAAACAACAATAATGCTGATTCTTTCAATTTTGTATTTAATAATACACATGATCATTGCACCTTTCAATATATGACTGCCGATTAAATACACTTTTTCCGAAGCAAGTATTCTTATCTTATAAAATTGCATGTTTTCTATATATGGGGCATACATTTGGGGTTTGAGTTAATTATATTTGACATCTAAGTAACAATTTGACAAACAATCAGAAAGGTTTGCCGTCAAAAGGTTTTCGAAAGTTATGCAATGGAAACAGAATAGTTACTGCATCAGGATTCACACAATATACAATGCCAACAGATATTTTAGCATCTCATTCTCAGTTCTGAGCAAAAAAACCCATATCATAAGCTTTATATAATAGAACTAAATAGATAGGAAAGACTAAACTAATAATGAAACTAATTAATGTTAAGTTTCAGCTATATTAAAGGACATAAACACTGTTTAAGCTACTAACCCATTACCCCATAGCCTGTTTCTATTTTGAGGACACGTGACCACTAAACATGGTTAAAAATAGAACAGTATGCACTTTTGGAAGCAATTTGCATTACTTTCAGCCTGCTTTAAGTACCATCCGTAAGAGTACAAAGACTATTTCTTACAGTATAATATTATTTTCATGGCTGTATAGAAAAGTGGAACTATTATTCTGAGGAAGATTATAACGTAACAGTGTACAAAAGAAAGGCGTATTCATGGGGTAATGGATGTAAACCCTAATAACACAAACATCACGACTTTTAATATACTAATTATTTGTAGCGAATGCATCCTACTATACTATTTCCGAGCAATGAAGAAATCACCATGTTTGGAAGCAACCTTTTCAATACTTTTTATTATCCATTTTGATTATTCTGTGTCCTTCAGCGTTTTTACCCACAAAATCATCCCTGAGTTCCGCTTGACCATGAGTCTTGTAGATTATTCTCAAGAGGTTAATACTGAGGCCCGACTCACCAATGTTTTCGGCTGCATGCCGTTTACACACATAATTACTAACAAGTGGGTCTAGTGATCGAATGTTCTAATTCTCTTTCTGATTGGAAGCCATTCTATTAACTATGGAAATAGTTGTGAAACTGTTTTACTAAAATGTCTTTATTTCAGGTGTTACACTGCTTTCTACGTCTGCCATTGAATCATGTGCGTTGTATGTAATGCCGAGTAATAAGTTACCAAACTCTCATGTGGGTGACTTCTGTAGGATATCAGTTTTTTAAGAGATGTACATTGAGTCTACCAAACTGTTTACACTTGTGATGAACCTGTCCTTCAATCAATTTGCATTCAAAGCAGTCAATATTACAGGGCAGCGAAATTCTCATTACTGAGTCACCAAACACTCACTCGATTGTTTTTCAGGCCATGTCTAAAAACATCTCAGTGCTATCTTGGTGTGAACTGATTCTACAGACTGGGCATTTACTGTCGTGTTGTCTCCCTGTATTGTAATGACGTTTAACCTTTGCATGTCCAGAGCTATAATAGTACAGCCAGGTTTAACATACACATTGAATTTGTCACAAGAAAGCACATTGATAGCAGCAATCAGTGTTATGACAGGTGTTGCAAGATTCCTCCGCCAACTTGAAAATAATAATACAAGTAACCCTCAAAATGATGGCAAAATTTATATTCAAGTCGTGAAAACCCATTATTATCATAGACCGGAATTTGACAAAAGTGGGAAATTATTTTGCAACTACAGTAGAACTTCGATGTGTCGATGTTGAAGGGACCATCATAAAAAACTCGACACATCGAAGCCTCGACTCATGTTTACCTGATGTTCCCTCGATTTTTTTTCAAATATACTCGATCTCCATAAAGCCGAAATGTCCGTATGTTACCTGTTGATATTGATTATTTCAATTACAAACATTCGAACGTAATTATGTCTGCCTCGTATCGCATCCAAACTGGATGCATATTTACTCATTTTACCAAAAACGAATCTTAAAGATGTACGTTAGGCGAAAATACGTTTCCCGTAACTCGATTTTCAGAAGAAAAAAACGGTATGGACGGATGTCGCTTTTTATCTGCACACCGGTTCTTGTACCCATTCCAGCATATACATTCTCTCGAAACGCTGAAACCAGATTCAGGGGAAACCCTTTTCTTAAAATGGTAGCAATTTCTCCTTAGAGGGGTAAGGGTAATTGCATAACTATTGATGCTACACATTTCTGGATGGGTTTTGATTGAGTTGTTCTTTGTCTTTTACACACACATTCTCATCCGGCATAAAAACATCGACCGAACTACGCATATGCTTTAACGTTCGGTTTATATTGACATTACACAAAACGAAATAAGGGTGCTATTAATAAATCCGTGACGAATCAAATATGGAAAAGAGTTGATAATACAGGAATACACGGGGCTTTTGACACATTTAGAAGGTGTTGGCCTGTTTGTCCTGGATAATTGGTTAGTCATGTCATTTTGATTCACGACAATCAATCGAGTAAAGATGGTCACGGAGGTGTGAAAAACTCGACACACCAAATGCCGGTCAGTCAAATTTTGTACAGTCGAACATCGACACATGTGTAGTGAATTTTGAGTGAAACAGTACGTACGGACCAAGAAAAAAAAGTCGATATAGCGAAAAACTCGACTTATAAAAACTCGAGTTATACGTACATGTAGGTTTTTAATATAGGATTAATACACCTTTTTCGTGCATTAACATCTGAAGAAGCCCGCGGGCTGTATTTGAAGCCCGGGGCTTTAGCCGAGGGCTCCAAGACAGCACAAGGGCTTCTGAAGATGTTAATGCACGAAAAACAGGTGTATTGACACTATTCTTGCATAAAAATATGTCTATTTCCCCTTCTTGTTGGATTTCACCTAACTCTGTTCTCTAATACATTGACAGCTTACGCGCACCTAGAGAGGTCAAGTTTGTTTACAAAATGTTCATGTGTTTTATATATCAACGGCTTAGAAACAGGGCCGCATGCACCGGATTTATCAAATGTCAGCCATTTTTAAAAGCGACTCGATTCGCATGTGTAATTTACGCTTGGCATTCAACAGACATCATGTTGTTCTTTGTCCGTTAATTCAAGGACTTGAAAATGTTACAATATGTTATTATAACTCCATAATGTAGTCTAGCGGGATCGAGTGTAGTCGGACACAGGTACAGAGGATAATATGTATTTAGGCTTTGCCTATGGACGGAAAAAAGCAAAATTGTACTAATGAAAACGGAATAGATCTATCGCCAGTGTGTGATCAGCGCTCTTGTATCAGTTCGCTGTGTATTCCAGATCACACTCGAGTCTAGGCCTCTCGTGACTGAGATCTGGATAACACAACCGACTCGAAATTTTATTATAAACCTAAATTGTTTGGGACACGATCTATATGTTGTTACCCAATAATCAAATAGATATATTTATAAGCACCCGTGTATACAATGTTAAAAGTTAAAACTCCTCCGTACAGCTATATTATCAGGGCTTCCATTTCTCCGGATTTTTCCTAAATCTCCGGATTTTTCCCCAGGTTATGGTAGCTTAAAGCAGGCTGAAAGTAAAGCAGAATGCGCCATAAGGCGCATTCTGCTTTACTTCCAGTCTGCTTTAAGTAGTCACATGCCAACAAAACTAGAAATCGGCTATGGGGTAAAGGTACGATTCGTAAAATCGCGCTTGAAAAATGCATATTTGGAAATCTTAGGATTTTTCATTTCAACTTATGGCAGCCCTGTATTATAATGCAATCTGAAACTATTTATTGGCAGTCATATGACCACCAATAATGACGTCATTATTTATATTGATGACGTTTGGTAATCCGTTATTTTTATCGGTTCGATTGAGAAGTAGCTTTTTGCAAATAACGTTTATTTTTAGCGTTAAAGGGTATGAATTGAACTGATTTTGTCATTTGGAGGAAATCATTACAAGTGAGTGTTGTGGGTTATTCATTCTTAAAATGGTTTAAAAATATCACCGAAATCGGGAATTCCGAAACGTCACGCACAACTCTTCGAAAAAGCCGTGACGTCATCATCCAAGATGTCAGCCCCCATGTTTTGTAGTTGCCTAGTTTTGAGGAAATTATTCACGCGCAAATCAAACACTTTTCAAAGTCTGTCAGTGATTAAATAGAATTGGAATACCTTTGATTTTATCATGCATTACTTAAGAACGGAAAAAAGGCAAGCCTTTTTTCCGTATAACGTTATTCTTTCCCGTTTAAACGCAAAGAAACGCAAACGCAGTGCACTAAAATGGAGAAAATGACAACTTTTTATACTTCTTATTGTTTTTTAATCTGAGTAGCAAACAGTTTGGAGCCTGATCAGACACCGGGTTACTCGGCGTTTGAGCTGGCTCCAAACCGGCGTCTGATCTGGCTCCAAACTGTTTGCAATGGAAACAATAGTAAAAGAGAATACTGCTTATTTTCACTGTTATTCTTGTAGAAACTCAACAAGTCCCTACAGCTCAGTCGTTAGAGTGCTAGAATGTTACGTCAGAGATCCTGGCTCCACGGTAATAAAGCTATTGAGTTGAGTCTGAAATCGCCCTAAAGCGTTTCATTGGTCAGATTTGAGTTTTTGATGAGCAAAAACTCAAATGTGACTTATCAAATGTCTAAGAACCATATAAGACTCAACTTAAAAGCTTTATAACCTTTTAACTTTCTATAAATCTAATACTGTTATTGTGCTTGGTAACCATTTTTATACTACAGCTTATTGGCTAGGAATTTAGAATAATTTTGAAAATATGTTTTGATAATTTCGTAGGCCATTTAGATATTAGGAGCGTACTCAGAGTCAGTTACTGAAATAGCTGGAACGGAATTTGGATTGACATGCTATTTTATCAAAATTGCCGTTATAGATTCTAAATGTGTGTTTCTGTTAGATTTACTTGTAGGTTTTAAATAAAGATTTGAATTTGAATAGTCTCATTCAATCAATGCCTACATTAAAAAATCAAAAATAATTCTCAATAAGATGATAAAGCTATTGTCGATAAGGTTTGACCTGACGGTTCATGCATATTCCGTCTTCTTCCGTAAGTTATTCGTTAGCTTCCGAAAACAATTACAGTGTATTGAGAATAGACAATTCAACGGTGACTCGAACTGGAATAGTGTTATCGGTTAAAGATAAATACAGTCGGTGATGGCTCAGTGGTAAGGTCGCCGCGCTACCAAGGTAAGTGTATTGGGTTCGATCCCCGGTAGAGTTTTGTATTATTTATTGAATATGTACATGTATTTTTTTTAAAAATGCGGATAGACGCATGCAAACCATGACATTCATGCAATTGCATGTACATGTATATGAAATAGAGTACAGTGCTACTTGCTTAGGAAAAACTTGGCTAGAAAACTGGTCCAAAGAACACCACGTTATGCAAAACACTCCCAGAAAGCACTATGCGTTACTTTTGTATTTCGTCAAGCATCAAAAGGCATCAGGCAGCAGGCCGTTTTTCAAAAAAATTGCTGACTGATTTATTTTAGTATCGTTTAAGGTATACTAAACTTTTAATTTTTTACTATTTAAAAAATATTTACAGCCGAAGTTTACAAAACAGTACCGAGAATCGAACCCATGCCCCTTCCACAACGAGTCATTAACGCTATCCATTCAGCTATTGCAACACAGTGACTTTTGATATCGGCTAAGGTATATATCAATAAAGTATCCGGAAACTCCCGATTGTACCACCGATTGTACCAACGAAAGCTGACGGAAAGTGATGACCGTCAGGTCAAACCTTCTTGATAATATCTATATGTTTAAACTGTTTATTATTTTTTATCATGCATGTTTGTTGTTTCAGATTCTATTACCGGATGTCACTGGCCATCAGCCTTTGATGTTGGTCTAAACATTGAGACGTCTGCAATATTTACCCTGGAGTCATCCTGTCTCCTTGACTGTGAACAGAATGTGTTTGGTGCTTACTGAACAGAGAACAGTGACAATAACGAGAATGAACCAGATTTAACAAAACAAAGTTTAATTCATGATGAATTTATGTTTACACAAAGTCATCACCCGGCTGGTCTCAAAAGAACAGGAAAAGTCTTAGTTTAATGAGGAACAGCTAACCCAAGACATCTATTAAATAATTTGATTGCACATTAACCCATCACTCAATCAATATGCAGTTTTACCCCTCTTATTTTTTTTCTCTACTGAGCAAAATAGTTCCACACTATGGAATCATGCATGTATGCACTATAAGGATCCTAAAGCATTTTGAAAGTATATCAGAATGTACCATCGGGTACTTTCTACTTTACTTTCAACATGCTGTAATAAAAACCTGGATAAGGGGTAAAGGGTTAAAAAAACACAGTCTGAAAGATCAAATTACTGTCCAAATTGCAGAGCTACAGGTAAAAGGCATGATTTTTATCTTATTTTCAAATATTCTAAATGTCTATTTTTTCATTTTAAATTCCATTTCTGAAAAAAAATTATTTCCCAAATGCATTACTTTGACTACTCAAACTTCTTCGAACATATCTATTACATTGTGCTTCAGTATATTTACCAAGTTCATTTATTATCTTGAGCTATGTAATTTGTTAAGTACTTGAAATATGTGTACAAAACCAGTATTTCAAATAAAATTTATTTCAATAAGCACAATATTTGCATAAATATAAATCAAAACAAGAACTATTGTCTATATATTTGAAATCCATTTCCATTTTTTTAAAACAATATCAGTCATTTTCTTCCATATCACAGCTTCATTTATTTTGATTGCACATCAATTATATATCTTGCAAGTAGTATGCTTCACTACAAACAGTGTACTTACAACGAATGCACTAGTCCTCTGCCTCAGTATAAACTTTGAACAGAAAATCCTCTAAAGGAGCCCCCTGATCAAGGTCGCCACACGAAGAATGATTTTAATGCAATAGTGTACATGTATACTTTAAACAGAACGCAATTAAACAAGATGGACTAAATTTAATTTTGATTTTAAATGTACATTTAAAGTTTCAGTGGTTATTGAATGAGAGGTTTCGCCTAATTGTAGACAACGTATGCAAATTGTCGCTGTCATGGACATTTTATTGAAATGAACTATCTGGTCGTAGACCAATTGGAGTGTCAGACGGCCGATTTTGTCAATTTCAAAATTGATTGATATGGCTATGGCCGCAAACTGTGACACAAGGTCGTCATAATAGCGCCGATGTTGTGTCAATTTCATGTCATGATAGCAAGTCGCTGCCGTCGAAAGTTCGGCATTTTAGAAATATGTATGTGTACAATTACGGTACAATGTTTACATAGCTCGTATACGAGCAAAAGGATTCAAGTTGTTTGTAATCGCTTTTATTAATGAGTCAAATGGAAGTTTTGTTAATAAATCAAAACTTACTTTGCCTAGTGTGTTTACTTAAATGATGTTTTTTCTGCTTTGTATCGATCCTGCCTAATAATGCCACCTATCAACAGAATTATTTAGTTGTACAAGTTGTACAAGACCTTATTTTCCCCCAATAAACTCGTTATTGCTAAAACTATATTTTACTATAATTTTACATTTTAAACCGTTATGAACCAGATCAGACGCCGGGGAACTAAGCGTCTGATCAGGCTCCAAACTATTTTTCACTCAGATAAAAATGATTGGACGTAAATACATTGTGTTTGCGTTTTGCATGCATTTAAACGGGGAAAACATCTGCTTCATTGTCTATTTCTTGAAATAGATTTAACAACTTATCGAACATGTATGTCTATGCGTAATGTCATGTATAATCGGTGTTGGCTTTTATCACATAGTAATGAGTTCAAAAGGTGCAAACTGAAGGGGAAACTGTTTAGATCCCGACCAGAATGCTCCGTCAGGAGTCTACACCGTTTGCTAGCTATTGTCTGTCCAAATACTTAAGGTTATTACAGTAAAAACCTTTCGCATTTCGCCTTAATGACCGTTATGTGTATTTGGCGCACGGTATTGTTTTGTATTTTCAATTACAATGCATTCACCAGCATCTTCGCACTGACAGTGTAGGCTGAAGTTTGGCCAGAACGCTGTTCAAACCGTCATTGCTATTGTTTGTACTGGGCATAATTATAACCGGTCAATAACGGCGCGTGTGCACGTGAATCGCCTTGTTAATACACGTTAAAGTACTCGTTAATGCACCCCCTGGGAACGGCTTTTTATGCAAGAATAAGGTTATAAGGGAGAAAAGTTGGGACTTTAAGAAAAGATCGACACATCAAGAAACTCGACTCTTCGAAGTTCGACACATGGAAGTTCTACTGTAATTTAAATATAATCAATTATATGGTTTTAGCATGTCTTTTAACTTTTATTAACATATAACGAAAACATCTGATACAATATTAACAAAGAACAAATGGATAGAAATATGATGATTTACTATAGTATACGGGCATGTCCGAATGGTAACGACTTCGCCCTAAAATTCAGACGTAGGACAAATTAAAAAATGGCGCATTACGGGTCCCCTACCTTTATTTCATAAAGCACACTAAATATAGGTTTAAACCGCCCAGATCATACAATGCATTATCTTGCCAATTTGCGCTAACACACAACTGGTTAACGGCATACTCGGTCCCTTGAAATCAAGGGTACTTCACGAGCTACGTAAGTATGTGATGGGGGTACTACGTGAGCTACGACAGAATGTATACCTTGTGGTTATGAAAATCGCAATAGGATTTTTTAAACATAACAAGAACATTCGTGCCATTTATAAAGTAATTATTTCAACTGACTGTCAAATTTAACATTCAAATCACTCAATTGTGTTTTCTTTTGTTGTAGTGCGGAAACACTTATCTAAATACTAAATATATGCATGTTATTTAATATATAAAGACATTTTGTTTAAAAACTTTTTTTCAAATCATATTGAATCAAAATTACAGATGCCGGTATTTGACATGATTTTTAAAAAAAATGAAATCATGTTTTTTGTTCAAATCATGTCAACTGAAAAAATGTGATTTGTAAAAATTGACATTATTTGAAATTTATTTACAAATTAGATATTTTTACAAATCATGTTGCTACATAGCTGCAAATGAAGTTGGACAAAGAGAAATAAGATACGCCGTAAACGAAATATCCGTATCAGTCAAATTTGTTAAACCGTGTACTCAATTTGACAATATACGGTATGAAGTAGAAGTTAGAGTCATAGAGTAATAAGTCGATAGAAGCTTGAAGTGTCGTTAATTTAAAGATGCTTTAATTGTTTGCATAAACAAAAGGCTGTCGCTCTTATCAATTTGAGCGTTCATAAATAGACATCGGGGCACTCAAAGAACAGTTTAGAAAATATGTATGCACTGGCGAATTCTTCAAAACTCTTCAGCGTTGAAGTGTCGAATATGATGAATCCTGACTTAAACAAGACTCGTGATCGTCTACGAAGTTCCCGATTCCATCAAGCACAACCAAACAACCAAACCCCTTCATCCATTAAGTTTAGACGCAATTTTAAGCAAGTGCTGCCAGTGCAACATGTTTACAAGTACAAATTAACACTGACCGATATCTTAACTGGTTATGCAAGAAATATCACAATATGAATTCATTATATTAGTAAACAAGCTAAAACGGCTTCACGAAAATAAACGGATTCACGCTCTTAAGCAACTTGCATCCGACGTCTGCATCTTTGTGGTCACTGGGCAATTTAATTACCAGATAAAAATCTTCGACAATGATACCGTCTAAACTGAATCGTAAGAGATCAATCACGATCAAACAGGCAAAAGGTTACAACAGCAAATCAGAGTAAAAATATGTCGTTGACGGATTAAGTCACAAGAAACAATATAAAAACGTTAACGTCATTATTTGCAAGGAAGTCGATTGTAATGCATGCCCAATATACGGACGATGTGCTTGTATTGGGCAAGACCTTTGTCTAAGACGATTTATAGTCATCATTTTGTACACAAATAAATACAAAAGACTCAAGCAGGAAACGCAACACAAACAATACACCCACCTCTCAAGCAGAACACACACACAGTCATACCATAACAAACACACACACACACACATACACGTATACACACACGCGCGCGCAATACCATTCCTTCATCTACACACTAAATATAAAACAACACGCGAGACAAACATAAAGCAAAGTGAATACAGGAGCCCGACTCCATATCGCCAAGCAGTGATGATTGCTGTCAAGAACCGATTACGTAGGTACGTCAACGTAATCATACGGTCATCATGTTACGTTGTTACACGGAAACGACCGCTGACAGACCAGAGTATGTTTAACCTATTCCTGAGATTATAAAGTGTCTGTATGGTACAACCAACCTCCTGGGAGACGTTAGTTACACGTAACCCCACCCGTACCATATCAAAAGCTTAGTTTCATCTTGCGTCACTTAGACGTGGCATCTTTTAAACTTAAGTTTTTTTCTTTCCAATTCTAATCTCTTGTAACGTTATGTCGGTGTAGAGACTATATCTGAAGCATGCACACATGTGCACGTGCAACGCAATGTAAACGTTTTATCCGTTCATGGGCTATGGTAAACTGGTAGGGTCATGCGTGATTACACAGAGATTAATCCAAATGACAGTCCAATAATATGATGTAACCAATGGAATAGTACGTCTACGAACTACCGATGTTTTCTCAAACTTAAAGAGTAAAGGAACTTTTTTGGGTAAGTGTATATATTCTATATATCAAAAAAGTGAAACATTATTCTTCAACATTTATTTCGAATTGTAACTTGTAAACTCATATTTTATATAATCCTACACAAGTAAGAGCGCATTGTAGAAATGTTTCAGTACGATTATTGGTTTTGGTATATTTTACGTAGGTATATTAACATATAATGAACACATAATAGATTAGACAGTATATTGTTTTAGTTGCAAAGCATTAAGGTGTTATTCGGAACTGTCAAAAAATACTACGTAAGGTGTATTAATGTTCACTTTGCCAGGATGTTCACGCAGCCTTGTCAGCTCAAGACGCAATGTCACGACAACTGATCCGCCCCTTTTTATATTTCGTGTCGCCTATCACTGTACATACGTTATATACTAGACAGTTTCATAATTCAATTGTGTTTTATTTAACTAGTTGACTGCTGAGTACATATCAACGTCTTGAAACAGGCTACCGCAGGACGTAAAACTGATAAACGATTAAATAGAAGTACAGTGGTATGTTGTTTTTAATTTCAACATTGTTGTGGCGGAATAACTCTGTTTTATGAATGTTAATTGTGTGGTTCAGATTTGTTTAGGATAGTGTACAGTGCCTTACATATTTAAAATTAATATAAACTTGAAACACCTAACTAGGATCTGTTTTATAAAAGATATTGTTTTGGTAAAAAACAATATTTGAGCAGCAGGACAGTTAATATAAGCAATACATAGAACAACTTACTTAAAGAGACTAAATAAAAGTACGAATCAGCCATAACCTGTAGATGTCATCACCACTGACTAAACTTAGTTCAATTTTTTTAATGCAGTTGCTAAAATGTTACTTATAATATACATGTTGTATAGGATGAATACACATATTTACATGAGTATTTTACATGTTTATATGTCGTTAACTGCTTCATTTCACTAGTGTGTATACAACTTCCACATTCTACGGGCGGTAGTAGTTCAATGATAACACATTGGACAACGGTACCAATGACCGTGCGTTCGATCCCCGCCGGACCAGCGGTCTGACTCAGGGATTTATTTCGAATATCCTATGATGTACAGGAATGTTCTTGAGCGTAACATGTACCGTACATTGCTTCTCTCCACATAGGGGTTCAAATGGGCACCTGTAAAGGATCGGTATTAATTTTGCCTACGCGCCATATGTTGACAGTGCTAAACAGTGTAGACAATATTACTCAATGATCAGGGGAGAGAATGTACAGTCGGCTGAGCGGTCACTCGGACTGATAGTAGATACTATTTTGTTATGCTACAATACACGACATAACATTACTCACAGACACATGAGAATATGTACACTCATATACTTTGACCCTAAACATTTTCATGCTGTTTGGTGACATTCTCAATTGCTCAAAAATGTTTGCAATAAAACGAACAGTGTGTCTGGTGTTTAAAAGATGTCACCAACAGAGTAAGATAAACAATTTCTCTGTGACTTCCCGTGTTGTGTTTATAACATTACATGTGGCTACGGGCGTTTAAAACGTACATGTATATTGACATCTACGGGTTTGTAAATGATTGGCTGAGTTAAAACCGTACAGAGCGTGCCAAGAAACGGAAATTATGTAGCTTCAGTTTATTTGACATACTGTTTACGCACGAAACAGGTACGGGAGTACGTGTGGTTTCCGTACTTTCTCTGCAAATACATTGTTTTATAAACACAAAATTGCTGTGCAGTTTTACGGATTGTCTGCGAGCTACGGTCGTACAAGAGTTTTGATTTTATCACCTCTGTGACAACTTGTACATGGATCCCTAAATCAATATGTAACAGATTGCCATCCTACGCTCGTGACCGCACTTAAATCCGATTATTGGTCCGTGCATTCAATGAATGTCATATGTGTGCCTGTTAAAAACGAGATGTTATATATAAATAAGTTTATTCACCAAACCATTAATTACGACAAGTCCATTATTCTCTAGGAGAGAACGTTCTTGATGACAATTGTTATGTATGACGGCAGCTAACAAGGTATACACTGATCAGGTAATTTAATTTAAAAAGGAGCCATCTGATATGTAAAAACACTGTTACCATAGCACTTGCCATTTAAAACTATAAGTTGTATTAACATAAAGTCAGAAGCACAAGTTAACCATCGGCATATTTGTTTTTATATTTCATTAACAAAATTACACTCGCTTTCATTTTTGATTTGCAAATAAAGGTTTTAGAGGAAACAACAAATACTTTAGTTTAAGATCTGAACCAAAGATATAACAACAGCTGATGTTTCTAACTAATAATTGAATTTATGTCAGTGTCTGACCGTATATACAATACAACCTGCGAACAATAGCCACCTGAGTGAACTTGCAAAATTGGATGTTGTTCACAGGTGGCATATGTTTGCAGAAGGTTTGCAGAATGGCTACTTATTATCAAAGTTTTTAAATGTCAAAAAGAGATTATACAACTTGCAGTTTGCTCTTTTCACAAAAATGTTTAAATGTCAAGTTTCAAAAAATCTTTATGTAGATCTGGAATTTCAATCATTTCTTTATTGGGAAGATCAATACAAAAGTGTTGTCTGCTTACCTTGCTGAACTTGTATAGGTAAATGACTTGATAATGTCACAATTTCGTATTTGTCAAAATGCCATACATGTAAATGAAACAAAACCAGTGTATTGGTTTATCACGGAGAACTAATGAATTTAATGTTTAACCTGGATAAGATAATTATAAACAATCGCCCAATCATATGCAACAATGGGGATCTTCAATATTAATTGGACAAACTATGAATAACAATTTTTCTTGAAATTATTTAATCCTTATGTAGCTTCTTTCAAACTCACTGATTGATTAAAATCTGTCATACACACCATAGAATTAATGAATGAATGAAATGAATGAATGAATGAATGAATTTATTTAACGAGGGTAGCCCATTTAGTCTAATGACTCATCCTCCATGAGGCCCTCCATTAAAGTATTACATACGTAATTTTTTATAGTTTAAACCCTTATCCTGCTATAATATCGCCTCCTTTGAAATTGTCGTTTACACATTTCGTAACATTCAGATTTATGCAATTTTTAATTATAGAAAACCAAAAACGATTGTCAAACAGTTTGCATCAATATGAAACGCTGCCTGACTAAGCGTCTTATCTGGATCTAAACCGTTTGCAGATTGTAACATGTTCCTGATTACTCAAATGTACCCATACCATAAAATGGCAGCCTACATCTGCGAATTTTCACAAAATCTGAATCATGCTTGAGGTGTAAAAAATGCCAAATTTAGTGCATATTGGCCAGTGCGGGACACAGGGACCGTTATTCACTAGTCTTTTTAAGAAGACAATTGGCCGGAAGGATTTGAGAATGGCTGTTGACAGGTGATCGCTGTTCAGAGGTGACTGTTCACACAGGTTTGACTGCAAATGCAACTTTAATGATTGTTACAATATCAATCTATTAAGCACGGTATATTTACCTCTAGACTAAACATATCAATTAGCGAGAAAACCATTTGTTGCCTTTCAACAATTCCAGATTAGCGTAACCCCGGATAACGAGGTGTACAATTCCGCTGATTTTCCTGTATTGTATCGGCCTACCAAGATGTGCCGCTTAATGGTTAAGATTGGGTTTTGGTTAAGGTGTCGTTTGGATACATCAAGTGATAGGAAAACGGCATGGATTATGAAACAGAGCCAGTTAATAATGGTTTAAAATTGACTGAAGTGCGAATTAACACAGATTGTACTGAAATCACTGTGAAAAAGTTACATTGCTCAAATCCCGGTATGTTAACTTCAGATGTATCAGATAGATCTATAGTTCTATCGAGATACGGATACTACTGTTTAATGATGGTCATAGGCGTCATCTTTCGACTGCAAATACCTAGACATTGGGATATGACAGACATACTTTTGAAATCCGTTCAAAACAAATCAACTTCAATTTTCACTGATAATGGTGTCATTTTAAGCGGGTACAAATGTTCAATGGACATAAACAATTCAAAACCATATAGGTAAAGGATCTCTAGAAGTGGCACCGTACCAAATTACAAAGCTCTGGACATTTTAGATTCAGAAAAGATGTTTTTAAGATTACACTATATAGCTCTACGTAAAATCGTGACGCCCGTGACGGGGTCATTTTTTACCCCAGGGACATAACTTGAACAACTTTGATAGAGGACATGTAGATGATGCTTTGTAATAATTATCTAAGAACAATGTACAGGCAGATTTGTAAGATTTCACTGAAAAACATATATTTTGAACTCCTCTGACCCAGATATGCAAGACACCGAAACCACTTGAAAAATATTAGTAAAGTACCTCTAGAGGTAACACTATGCCAATTATCTAAGATCTGGCCATATCAATTTCATTGAAAAGGTTTGAAGTTTTCACTATTTTACTCTATGTCAAACTGTGACCCCTGGGCCGGAGATATTTTTACCACAGGGACAACATTTGAACAATCTTGATAAAAGATCAAATATCTGATTGTTATTTTCAGACAAGAAGATGTGTTAAGTTTTTATTGAACTTTTCTTTTTTAGCTCCTTTGACCTAGATATGCATAGACAGAAAATATAAGAACACAGTTGAAAGAGGTATATATAAGTATCAGTCCTGTCAAGTTTGGTAAAGATCCAGTAAGAGGTTTAGGAGAAGATGTCGTTTAAAGATATTGTTGTCGACGGGTGGACGGACAGACTGATGGACGGACAGCGCATTGTATACCATAAAACGATCCGTTTTCACAGGCGTATAAAAAGAAAACTCTGCCTTTTACGGTCACTGGCAAGGAATCTTTTAGATGTTTACAAAAATGTGAGAATTAACTTCAAAATGAAGGTAAAGCGGGGTTTTTCTCAAGGAGATTTGTGCTTTACAGACATCTTGTATGATGCGGCAACCTGTTTTAACACGAAATACTTTACCTCAAACAGCGGTCGTAATAAAGCGTTTCACCAGAACTAAATATATGACTAACAACGAAACTAAATTCTATACAATACCAACGAATTATTAATCCAATGTTTACACTGGTGTGCAGTTTGTACAATAAACATGCACCGTTGAAACGAACGCCGTTGAAAATGCATACGCAGATTGATCAAACATAGAATACTATATGTGCGGTTTACGTATACATGTATGTAAACTTAATAATTGCAGGCAATTTATTATACGTTACTAACCCTGATAAAACAATGCTATGAGATTATAGTCAAGGTAAGCAGACGTAATATAATATGATGAGTTTAGACAGGTATCCTTGGAACTTACAAAAAAAACCCACAAAAAGTAGTTACAGTATACAGAGTGGCTATTTATGCGCACGAGATAAGGCTCGCTTATTTTGTCGCTTCCATATGCTTTTTTGTTTACACAATACATTATTTTACTTATCGCTTCAAAGGGCATTCGTTTTTACGAGGTATTTTTATGCCGTCAAAACAAGATTTCGCTAAAATGTTTTAAGCTTTTAAAGTCGTGCGCATAACATTACTAGTCAATCAAAACATCGTATTATTTCGTGCACATGACTGATAAGTTGTGCGCATGGCAAAGTCGAAAACACGAATTGTGTGTCATAGTCTTCAGTTTCTCAAAAAGCTGTCGCTTAAGACATACCACTTTCCAAAACAATATGTGATTGACTTGGAAGAACACCCAAGCTATCAAGTCATTACATTGGTTGACATTGAACTTATTCACAATGGGCAATATGAGTTTACACTGCTGAAAGTAAAAACAAGAAAACTTAACATTTATGTTTAAGATGAGCAGTTATACATTTTTTGCATCAATAGACTAGAACATGTGCAATACAAAGTCAATCTAAAGTACAAACATATCTCATGTTTGTCACAAAGCATAGGCATATTGCACCAACAGCAAACACTCCCACTACTACTACTACTACAACTTAATACTTCTACTACTACAAGAAATACATCTGGGTGTAGAAACACGGAAGAAGTCCCCCGAGAAATAGTCAAAATGCGTGGGCCTTAAAAGCATAAGTGGTGCTTTTTATGTAATATATGGATTGCCGTGAAAAGATACAATCTGCTTCTGTTATCTTAGGGTGGTTTTATTAAGTATTGTTTGAGCTGATGTTACATATTCTTGTTTACGTCTGTGCCTATTTGAAATGGGAGCAGAGCATCAGTCGTGTCACTAATGTTATCATATTTTATATAATTATGCACCATTTAACCCCCCCCCTTTTTTCTCTGTATTTCTCAATTGCTCATGAATCTGGAAATATATGGAATTACATCTGTAGTCGGACTATATGGCAGTATTACATTGGAATTACCGAAATTAATTAGAAATATAGAGGAGAGACGTTTTGATGACCTGTATTCAGGGAAGATGTCATATTTACTAATTTTGATTTTTAAAATGTTGATTGTACAAGTTATTAATAAACGATTATAGAAATTTTATTTATTATCTGCACCAGATAACGACTTTGTTCAAAATAGTGATCTTTCATATTAAAATTGGTCGACCGGGGATTGAGAAAGCAACCGATGCACTCTCTTTCACTTAAATGCTGTAGAAAATGTTAAACAATTTCTTCATGGTTACTTAAAAGGTTCTATAACAACTACATTTACTACTACTTCTACAACAACTACATCTACTACTATGTCTTTTTTACCGTGTCTTATACTACACTTTTCACTTCTACTTCTTCTACTACTTCTACTACTAGTTATCACTTCTTCAATAACTACTGATATTGCTACACGTACTACTACTTCTACTACTACAAATACGCTTTCTACTACCTCTTCTAGACCGAATTGTACTGCTACTACTCTCGCTTTTACTAGCACTACTAATACGTTTATCACCATTCTGCGTACTACTTCCTGTCTTCTACATGTTAATAAAAAAAATTATTTCAAACAAACCAATGCTCAGTTTGACGACTTAAAACATTTTGTATTTTTACAAACGAAATTTCTTTTATACAAGATAAATAAACTAAACCTCCTGTAAACAAAAGTTCGTGTTAAGAGCTGAATGTGTTGAAATATCCCTGCTAACGAGTCTAGATAACAAAATTTTAGCACGTTATACGCGTACAAAAAGCAAACAAGATGAATGCTGGAACTACTGCCACGTATATGAAAAATTGTATGCCCCTTCTATAAAGATACATTGATCAAACACTATTGGCAAAATTTACAATCCTTGAAACTGCGATATTTGTGAATAATTGTGAACCAGCTCTAAAATTAACAATAACCCCAAAACCCGTGTTTGAGATTCTGGGCCAACCTATATATATCAAATTTGCTTTTGCCATGTTCTGCAATCTGGGCCCGGTAAACTCAAGTAAATTAAGGGAGAATTACATTCAACAAAAATATACACTTTGACAAGTAACATTCAACACAAGACGGACCCAAAAAGTCATTAAGGCCTTTCGCTACCGGAAGTCGGTCTTGCGGGCGAGCGGATATGCGTCTGGACGACACAGACTTTTTTCGTACGTGTTTATACTAGAAAATTTATATAAAGGAAATGTTGATATAAATTAGTATAATCCTTCATAGCGCAGTTAATATAGTGGTTGACTATAGTGGTTGACTATAGGTTCGAGACCCATCCGATCCAAATATTTTTTTTTAGTGTCCGATTTATTGACTTGTCAATCCATAACGCAGTAATCAAGAGACATGTTATGTTTAGTCTTCGTTGATTAGTACTAGTGATGTTTACGGTCCAAGTATATGTCCACTTACCTGTACGTTTTAGTTTAATGACTTACAAGTCAATTAAATCGGTATACATGTAAACGATTTGATCGAACTATAAATAAAGCCACACCTTGAAGCTTGTCAATACGCTAACCTTTTCAAGATCGATATTGCCCATTATAATTATGTTCAAACAATATAATAAACCTTGTATGCAAGTCCATGAATAAATAATAATGCATTTTAATGACAAAGTTTTAATTCTGGTAGGTAACTGTATCTAAACAACAAATATCCCACATTTTAATAAGAAAATATGTTATTACAACAAATCCTGACTGAAATATTTTCTAATTTTTTCAGACTGACTAGTTCATCAACCATATATTTGAATAAAATGAAAACAAATATACATTGAATGAGTCAGTTTTTTGTAATTTAATTTTTTAGCATTTTGCAAAATTTAAATAGCTGATAACATCTTTCTGAACACCTTTATTCAAAATGTTTTTAGCTTTTCTTGTAATGAATGTTGTGGACTACTTATTGGGCGAGAATTATAGTCATTAGCTTTATTCATTTTTAAGAAAAATAAAATCATCAAAATTCTAGGTTTTTGTCAGAAAAAAGACCTTAAAGACAAACCACACGATAAATTTTGCCTATATTTACACACATTGTTTCTTAGGCTATTATCATTCTTCATGACAATTTTCATAACAATCGTATGCAAACTACGCGCATATGCGAAGTACCTTAAATTTGAACAATTTTCAAAATCTAAACACTATTTTCAAAATCAAAATACAGAGGCTGAGATGCAGGTCAACTTCACAGGGGTGCAAACTCCCACATGATTTGAAGGTCAATACTTAGCTTTTGTTCTGATGAAAGTATATAAGCTGTTAGTCAGTCAAAGGTCATAATCATTGCGAGGATTTATTTCAAAATTGTAAAAGCACATTTTTTAATCTCAAACGCAAAACCTTTGGATAAGGTCAATGTCAAAATTTTAAATGTTTATATGAGTGGCAAAATATTGTTAAAAGAAAAGCATGTGTAAGCACTTGTCAAAGTCTAAACGCATATGCCAAAACATAACGTAGAGGCTGAGGTTAATATGAAGTTCAATATCAAACGGGGCAAAGTGTTCACATGGATAGAAAAATATTGTCCCGAGGTATGTTCAGATATGAACTATTTTGGAAAAAAAACATCGAAACTGTACACATTTTCTTGACAATGCTAACGGTAACGCCAACAGAAACATCGGTGCGAACGACTGTGTTACAACATCAAAGTCCCACTAAGGGGATACGATAATAAAACAAAAATATTTGACACCGAGTATAATGATAGTTTTGTTAATTTATTTTTTGTTAAAAGGTTTCCACTGTTTCTTCTGAAGGAAATTACAATAAAGTGTAATAGCAACGACGTCCGTGGCGTCATAGAATAATACAATGCTGTCCGAGTTTTCATGGGGTACAACCTGCACATTATCTTAAGGATGGAGTACAAGGACCAATGGACAGCACTGAGATAACGTGCATATAATCAATATAATTCAGGCTCAATAGCTGAGTATATTTCCTTGTTTTTTCTTGATGTTCGTCTTCTAGGTACAGCGTCGTAAGTGTTCATCATGTATGGTGGGAATACATTGACATAGGGATCATTGTTCGGGGTACATGTCAATTTATTAATCAAGGTGCCTACTGGTTCGTTAAACGTGGTAGCCTTGATCGCGAATTAGATCATTACTTTCGCCACCATCCTCTACACGAGAGCCTTTGACAATAAATCAATACATGTACAACATTTTCTACACTGCAGCTCATGTTCAATATACTGTAATCGTATGCCCTAGTTTAGCGATGACATAGTTTTATAAATGCGTTGAAGTATATTTGCGTTTTATAAAAGGGAGAGTATTCAGTGATTTTCTAATGTGGACATATCACTAAGGCCTGTTAATTTAATGGAGTAACGACCTTTACGTATTGTAAGAGTCCTTGGTCATATGTGTTGTCGGTTTTTTAATAGTTAATCTAGTAGAATTTGACTCAAGTCAGTTTAACAACAAAAACACCATCAGAAGAAAAATAATAATAACGTTACATAGAAACACGTAGTATTGATTTGTATTTTATATATTTGAAATTGTATTCATTCGGCATAACATTAAATTAAACAACAATAGGCCTCTAAACACAAAGCTATGGATAATCAGAATACTTAAAGACAATTTACTCATGTTAGAATAAAACTTAAATCTTTTTCAGTAATCATGTTACAAGACATACAATGTTATCTTTGATAATCACTACAAGAAATGTTTCTAAGATTGACCCGACTCTTGTTTCCAGATATGTGGAAACCCAATATTGATAAAAGAAAGCGAAAGGAACCCCTTATGGTAAAGAGGAACAACTGACATCAATATTTCACATCTTAGTATGAACACTTGGCTATCTTTAGGCTGTGGTGTGTTAAATCAACAGAATAGCAAATGCCTGAATTACGATATAGAGTATAAGTATACCCCAAAACAAAACAAAATGCAAGAAAAAACAGAATGTCTACCAAATAATTTTCCAAACACGAGCAGACATTAACTATACGCGCAATAGTCTGCGAAACAACCTTTGTTTGGAGAGATGCCTATATGGAGACATGGTGGTGGAAACATCTTAATGGTAACTACTTTAAACATGACTTGTAATAAGCATCCAGAACATTACCATCGTAACCGCGGCCAGTTTTTATGCCAAGTTACCGTATTTTTGTGCTAACAGAGACGGCGAATTTGATAGGACAAGAAATAGCTAAATCAACAAGTCAAGAACAAAAGAAAAGGATAAAATATATATTGGACAAAACGTTCAACACAGTAGACTTTTACTGTGAGAGTTTGACACATGTCAGAACATGTCATTGAAAACAGCGCCATATATATTAATATTCGAGGTTATCTATAGATCGACTTAACAAATAGCGGAATGATTCTAAACTCAGACAGAATCATTTTATCTCGTAGATAAAGAAGTTCATAAGGAAACAATATGAAGACATATTGCGGCACAGCTTTTGCGTCTAGCATAGATCTTGAAATGAGGAACTTGGTAATGCTATCTTGATTGACATTTCATACTTCTCCTCAGTAGTCATCGTCTATCTTATCTATTTCAACATCATGTATTTAGGTGGCAAACATGAGCCCCAAACAAGTTACTTTTCGTTTGATAAGTGTGTTTCTTACTCCGGTCAACGTTTTAGGAGCATGAGGACTTCTGATTGACCATAAGTAAGAGTTTACAAATACAGCCTGCAGTTCTCTATTCATATAACCTTAAGTACATACCCTGATGACCATTACATTTGACACCAGGAATACTATAAGTGCTCCTTCATTTTATTATGTGCATTAAATGGTCGTGGTAAAAACAAAACGGTACTTGTTTGAATGTGTATAGCTTTAATTATGATATTGTTATAAATTGTGAAACTTGGCAATCAAAAGTTTATGATTTTACAGATTACTACCAGGGTATATGAACTTTGATAGTCCGAAACAAAATGTCAGGGCAACCGCTGTTTAGGATGTGTAAGTTTATTTATAAAGAACATACTACTAAAATAATGTTATTAAACGCTTTTACACAGAATATTAAGAATTCATAATCTTTCTTTTCAGACAGATTTATTTCAAACTAACTGTCGCATATATTATTATTTTCGGTGTTTATACCACAAGATAAGTTTGTATTTTATAACAATAATGATACAAATTGGATAGAAAATGTGTGTGATCTATTAACATTAATTGAGTCCGACCTTGGGGAAGTTTCTTTTATTATTGCAGGATACCTTAACTCAAGAAAGCTTCTGACAATCTTGACCACGATTTTATGATAAAATGCCTAAACATTTTAACTTTGGGAATGATCTCATCAAATGGATCGATATGTGTTATTCTGACTCAAAGAATGCAATTTTAAATTGTTGACACGTCACAAATTGTTTTAAACTAAAAAGAGGGGTATGGCAAAGATGTTCTCTCTCCCACCATGTTTTAATACCATGTATTGAACTTTTATTAAATGAAAAAAGAAAGCAATGAAAATATAAAAGGCTTAACAATAGCAGGTCAATAATTAAAAATAACCATGTTTGCGGACGATGCAACATTTATAACTGATTGGTCAAAAAGGTATTTTGAAAATGTTATAAACACCCTTGATAAGTTCAACTACATCTAAGGTCTGAGATAAAACTCTACCAAATGCTACTCACTAAAATAGGTTCAACAAGAATATCGTTCCCAACGATGGATGCTCCCCACAAAGAAAAATCCCAATGTATAGCATGTTTAGTAGGTGAACACAGTATCAAGTTTCATCAACTTACGATGTAACAATCAGGAGATATGCTTCGAACAAAAATGATTTTATTATGAAAAAGGGGCAATTCAATATTTGGAGATGACAGAGTTATAATTCTTGTGTACTACACTTCTTTTTGCCAGTTACAGTGCGGCAGAAAATTTGATTTTTAAAATATTTATGGAGAAAAAGGGAGATAATTCAATATTAGGAGATGGCAGAGTTATGGTTCTTGAGTACAGCACTCCCTCTGCCATCTCGTATCATGTATCTCGTAGGTGAACACTGTATCAAGTTTCATCAACTTACAATGCAATGCTCAGGAGATATGCTCCAGACAAAATTTGGGGGTTTTTTTCAAAAGAAAAGGGGAGATAATTAAATATTGGGAGATGACAGAGTCGGTGAACACAGTATCAGGTTTAATCAACTTACGATTTAACATTCAGGAGATATGCTTCGGACAAAAATGAATTTATTATGAAAAAGGGAGGCAATTCAATATTTGGAGATGACAGAGTTATAATTCTTGTGTACTACACTTCTTTTTGCCATCCTCTAACACAGTATCAAGGTTCAAGTTACAGTGCGGCAGAAAATTAGATTTTTTAAAACAATTATGTAGAAAAAGGGAGATAATTCAATATTAGGAGATGGCAGAGTTATGGTTCATGAGTCAGCACTCCTTCTGTCATCTCGTATCACTGTATCAAGTTTCATCAACTTACAATGCAATGCTCAGGAAATAATCTCCAGACAAAATATGATTTTTTTAATAGAAAATGGGAGATAATTAATTATTGGGAGATGACAGAGTCATGGTTCTTGTGTACTGCACCTCCATATGTCATCACCTATCACTGTATCATTTTCCATCAACTTACGGTGTAGCAGTCAAGAGATATACTCCGGACAAATTGGTTTTGTATTTTTAGAAAAAGGGAGATAATTCAATATTGGGAGATGACAGAGTTACCGTTCTTGTGTACTGCACTTTCTTTAGTCATCCTCTATCACTGTTACAAGTTTCATCAATTTTCAGTGTAACGGTCCAGAGATATGCTCCGGACAAAATTTATTTTTTTTATGAGAAAAATGGAGATAATTCAAAATTGGAAGACGAAAGAGTTACGATTCTTGTGTACTGCACCTCCTCCTGTTCATTCTCTATCACTGTATCAAGTTTTATCAACATACGGTGTACCGTTCAAGAGATATGCTCCGGACAAAAAAGCGTGACGGACGGACTGAAACACGGACGGACGGACAAAGCGGAGACTATATGCTCCCCCCTAAAGGGGAGCATAACAAGACATACAAATATCAAATACTATAAGCGAAGACAATTGACATGGACTTCTGAAAAACAAAAACAAATGTCATAATTTTCCACACAAACATATTTAATCTAATAACAGAAAAATTTGTGAAGACGATTGAGGAAAACCAAGAACTAACGCTTTAGGAAATAATCACAGTCATCAAAACATTTGCACTCCTAAAATTCATATACCAACTCAGTACCCTTCAAAACAACAATGAAACAATACAGAAACTAACAAAAACAATGAACGATTTTCTATGGGATCCAAAATCTGACAAAATAAGCCGACAAATAATTAGGCAAGAACTTATTAATTGAGGCCTGAAAACGATAGATCTAAACATTGTTATCAATGCATTAAAATGTAGTAGGGTAAAACGAATTATAGACGATCAAAATAATGTACAATGGAAAAACCAGTATATTAAACCAGATGTGAAATACCTTGCCGCAGAAAAGACTTTAAGTTACATTTATACTTGTTAATGAGAGGAAGATTTCTATAAAAGAATTTAGAAAATGTTTTACGAAGTTTATGAAATCTGTACCCCTGTTTAAGAAGTTTTTCAGTAATAGTTTTATTACGAATGTGGAAGTCCTCAACAGAGGTACAGGCCCTAGCAAAGCGAATAAGTTGTGAAATATAAACCCCGTAAGATGTGGAACGGGGAACATCGCCATCAAGATGAGGATAATTTACAATACTAAAATCAAAATCATCTCGTTTATCGTAAATCTTAGAAGAAACAATTCCGTTATTTATAAAAAGATCCAAATCTAAAAATGGTGCCGATAAATTTGACTCGTTTGTTTTATTAAGGCGTAATTCTTTTGGGTAAATAAAAGGAAACAACGTATCAAAAAATGGGTTGTCTATATTAAAAATATCATCTAGATAGCGCGATGTGTTGTTAAAGGCTTCGATCATATCTGCCTGTGTATCAGGTTTTAGACTTAGCATAAAGTCCCTCTCAAGTACGAAGATGTTCATTAAACCTAGTTTTGAGGGGACGACCGGTTTGCCAAACATACTGGATACCACAACCTGGTGCTTTTCAAGTTAACACGTATATAACATGATTAGTTCGTCAGTTGATGTCTGAATCTATGACAACACTAAATAATCTACCGTTTACTGTTGATTGTATAGTAGACTTGCAAGATAAATAATTGCAACACGCTCACCTCTTAGCATTGCACTTTTCAATAATAGGATGCACTCTACGTTTTTTGTTCAATGGTCGTAATAAAACAGAATTATTGCGTTGAATAGAATATTTTAGAGGTGAAAGCACTACTTTTGGACCATTATGAAAACAATTATTAATAGAAAGAGATGGAATGTGAAAAGAAGATGCCGAATAGAGCTTAAGTGGTGATAATTGTACGGACGGCTGTAGTGATGCAAAATTAGTAGTATTTCTAGGGATATGAACAGAACACGCAGAGTGCATTCTAAGTGGTGTAAGGTGGATTTTTAGTCTTTTGTTTGTTTGTAGTTCCATAATTAAGAGAAGCAAGTAAGCACCTGTACCTATGTATCGACTATAACTCTACAGATTAAAAATTCGAAATTTATTATAAAGTAATTGTAAAGATTGAAAATAGTTAATGTAATTATAACTCTATAGAAAGAAAGTTGGAAATTTACTATAAAGTAATTCCAATTGGAAAATGTAAAGATTGAAAATAGTTAATGTAAGTAGTAAAGAGTTAGTGAAGAACCGGTACAATACCGAAGCTCATCTGACCATCGGTACATAGAGACCTACCATACGGTGCAATAAAGAAAGCCAAAGAGACGAGTTGTACAACAAGTGCACGCTCCTGCAGGAGGAATGATAACAATATTGATTAAATGTACGGGGCGACGTTTTACGGCCTCCACACGGCACAAGTAACACTATTGTGGCAACAAATAAATACGAAAGACTCAAGCAGGAAACGTAACACAAACAATACACCCACCTCTCAAGCAGAACACACACACACAGTCATACCACAACAAACACACACACAAACACACACGCAATACCATTCCTTCATCTACACACTTCATAGAAAACAACACGCAAGACAAACATAAAGCAAAGTGAACATAGGAGCCCGCCTTGGTACGGTCAGTAGCAATCAATAACCAACTATAAATTAATTAATTATTAACAACCACTGGGGGGTTAAACCTGGGTTTAGGGGCGCCCAACCTCACACTTATCTCCTATATTCACCTATAAAGACAAACAGTGTACATAAAATATACATTTAGCAAAAATTCTATGACAAGATCATTAGTAACATGGGAAAGAATTAAACATTCAAGCCCGTGTTAAAAATAACCCACTATGGCAACGGTCAAATTGTACTCAAGCGACTAGTCTGTAGTTACGAGTAACTGTAAGACATGGAAGGGTCTAGGGTACGACAGAGAGGGAGAGAAAAAACAAAGCACGAAAATCCGACATAACTCTCCCGGTTAAGGACGGCTTTAAAGATACATCATCATGTAGTGCTAAGCCCTGTCTGTCGTCGCACAGCCAAAGAGGAAAGCATAGTTATCAATTGTAGATTGATCGATAACCAAACGTGAAGTGCGCAGCAATATAGTTGGATCATAATCTTTTTTGAGGAAAAATCTAATACGTTTCACAAATAGGTTTTGAAAATGTATATGTCCAAGAATCTTACGAAGTCTGTAAATCACATCACCATAAAACTCCGGATGTGAAATACCTTGCCGCAGAAAAGACTTTAAGTTACATTTATACTTGTTAATGAGAGGAAGATTTCTATAAAAGAATTTAGAAAATGTTTTACGAAGTTTATGAAATCTGTACCCCTGTTTAAGAAGTTTTTCAGTAATAGTTTTATTACGAATGTGGAAGTCCTCAACAGAGGTACAGGCCCTATCAAAGCGAATAAGTTGTGAAATATAAACCCCGTAAGATGTGGAACGGGGAACATTGCCATCTAGATGAGGATAATTTACAATACTAAAATCAAAATCATCTCGTTTATCGTAAATCTTAGAAGAAACAATTCCGTTATTTATAAAAAGATCCAAATCTAAAAATGGTGCCGACAAATTTGACTCGTTTGTTTTATTAAGGCGTAGTTCTTTTGGGTCAATAAAAGGAAACAACGTATCAAAAAATGGGTTGTCTATATTAAAAATATCATCTAGATAGCGCGATGTATTGTTAAAGGCTTCGATCATATCTGCCTGTGTATCAGCTTTTAGACTAAGCATAAAGTCCCTCTCATAACAGTACCAAAATAGGTCTGCGACAAGGGGCGCACAGTTTGTACGCCTTGGTACGGTCAGTAGCAATTAATAATTAATTATAACTCAATCATCAATAACCACTTGGGGGTTAACCTATAAACATCTTTGGAATGATATATCTAATTGGTTAGAAAACACGAATCTTCGCATGAATATAAATTAGCAAACAATCACATTAGGAAAAACACTTTAAATATGACAATTCAAGCAAAACATTAAACAGTGATCCCTCCCTCCAACAGCCCTCCCCACAAAGACTCCCTCCTTAGAACGACCTTTACCGCAGTTCTCTAAAGGGGACAATTAATGTCTAACGCTTTCACTGTTGCAATATCGTCTGCTAAAAGGTGTCCTCTGCTTTTTTTCAAAGTTACATACAAGTGGAGATTTTGATACCATTAATAAAAAGAAGAGTGACACACAGCTTGATTCCAGATCAGACGCCGCGTGACGCGGCGTCTGATCTGGATTCATGCTGTTTAAAAATTTAGGCCAAGCCCTAATTTTCCCTCTGTATAACGACTACCTCCGAACAACGCACACAATTTTTGTTCCCGATTTGGTTTCGTTGTAGAGAGGGAGCGCTATTTACTAATAACAGCAAAGCAATACATTTTCCAAACAAAAACAATAAAAACAATACCCATTGTTAACATTGACACGTACAGTTAATATTTAAAGACATAAAGCACAAAATGGAGATAAACTGAAATCACGCAGCATCAAATTGAGACCTCTCTCAGAACAGGTATAAAATAACAACACCAATTACACAGTTATATAAGAAAATGTTATGTATCTAGAATAAACAGTTAGACTGGTACTTAACCATTACAAGTCCAATTCTCATTCCGCCACTCTTATCAAAACTTCCTCTCTTCTCTCTCTTCGCTCACTCTCCTTTTCTTTCACTGAAAACACGATTTTTTTCATCTCACGCGTAAAATGCATTTTGTATAATATGAAAATTGTAAAATACGAAATATTATGAAATAAAATTTATTTTAAAAAACTACCAAAATAAGCTATTAGTAGTCAGAGCGGAGATATGCTAGACGCGTTAAAATATTCTCTACCAATTTGTAAACTACAACGGAGAAAACGCACTAGTATATGATCTGTCACGGAAGATTTGTTTGGATGTTTACGACGGGTGTCTGGAAAACTTCGTCAAAATATGTTGGCCAACACAATCAAATTTGTTCATATACAAATATTTAATGGAAATGCAATGAAAATGCAGTTGGTCTGTAGAAAGACATGCTCGTCAAATAAGCACGAATTGTGAATAAAGTAGTTGTGTTTTATTTAGTACAATTGGCACCGAATACATCTTATAAGCAAAATTTAAACCTGACCCGTAGTAATGTGATGTTGTTCTAATCGCAAATACGTACATGTTCACAGAATGTATCAAATGCAAGTAGTTCATATATTATGCATTAGATTACAGAGTGTCTAACATCACATAAACGGAGACAGTCGTGTTTTATCTAGTTAAGATTCTCACAAACGGCTAAAAAGCAAACAAGACTACATGTGAGGTAACTTTGCACATTTCATACGGAACCGTGTTGAAAGTTCACTCTTGATTATACTTTTAATAGTGTTAAGATCTACTACTGATGCGTTAAAATAGTTTAGTTTTCAGGCTGACATTAAAAGGTAGACTGTGTTGACCATTATTCGTCATTGTGTTTGAAATGCGTTATCGGATCAGACTTTGTACTATGTTTTACACTACAAGACACACTTTGGCTATCTTTAGTTTTAATATTTCGCACATTGTTGTTTGGCAGTACTATGTTCAAGTTTCGGTAGTTTATTCTCCCTTGACTGAACACGTTTGATAATGTATACTGTTGAATACGTTATATAACACATACTCTGAACCGTCGCTTCTTTATACATTTAGCAGATGTTACAGCTCCGAATAAGATTTCAAAATAATACTTCTATTTTGTTTATATGATTTCTTTTTCGAACAGATATTGTTGTACTCGCTCTAAATGGTCAGTCTAAAATCAACCTCAAGAAAAGCCACCGACTCTCAGTTGTTCATATATTTTCAATCTCTTTGTCAACTCCTTCAATGGCCGGAGTGAATTTTGTTTTTAACCTCACTATATGCTATTTGATTAAGATAAGGTTCACCGTCAGATAAGAACGACGCTGTGGTCGCGTAGTCTAGTACGCGTACACTTTTTAGAACATATCTCTCTGTACCTTTTCTACATTAGTTCAAATCCCTACCGAACTCTGTTTTCTAAACTGTGTTTTTAACATAAATCTTTTTCTTAAACTTATCTTTTCATGTTTATATAGACGACTAGCATCCATTGACAATACAAACAAGTTTCAGGCTCAAATTCGGTTTTCAACGTATCTGAACAGCGATTGGTACCTTTCAAATGTATTCGGTTGAAAGGTTGGGCCCAAAGTAAGATTTGCTGTTATTTTGCTTATGTAAAATGCGAACGTCTGTTTACATGCATGCAGATAAATTTCAACCATTTTAAATGGCTGTTATTCGATATTATGAGTGATTGCTGAACGAGTAAGAACGAGACTTCCTCTACATCACATATCTTTTTGAAAAAATGTATTTATAATACAGATAATAGGTAGTTTTAGAATACAGTCGCTACAACAATGAAGCATTGATTTATCCCTTTTTTCTACCTTTTTTACATAGATGTGCCAATTCTTGAACTTTATTTGTATGGTTGCAATTCAATTTAAACTCGAAGTAATATTTTATACTATCAAGGAGAGGCATTAGTAAACTAATCAAACATAGATTGTATACGATTTGTTTTCGGATGTTTATCCGTTGTATGGCCACTTATCTCTAGTCTAGGAATAACACTGGTAGCATTGCATGCTATACCACTAGACTATAACAGACTGGCTTTGTTTCAACCAACAACCTCAGTCAAATCTAATGGCCTGTCATCATTATTCCTTTAAGTACGATAAAGTTATTGTTGTGTAATATAAATGATGGGAAGTTTCGAAGGCATCAATGCTGTTAGTCATTATATTTATGCAGTATTTTGTGACGTCAAAATGTAATCAAAATTACTCTTCAGTAGTGGTAACTAGTAACAGGTAATATTTTATAAAACATAAAGTTACACATTTTATTGTCTGTAAAGAAAAACAAAGATGGGACAAACGTCGGTAAGCGACAGTTAGAATTGTAAAAACTATATTTAAAATCTTAAAAGCAAACGATAAAAATTATGCTGGTTAGATACTGTTTAATAGGAGAAAAACAAATGCAAATATACAAACCCTGTCCTAAACAGCTACGTATAATACATACATATATACTTATCTAGAGAAATATATTCTAATCAAATGTAGTGAATGTCCAAAAACAATGAGTTTATAGAAATAATGCATGCTGCTAATAATAATTGGTTGGTTATCACATTACTAAGATTATAAGTACTACATAACACATTTTTAACATATAACATATAAAATAACATATAACATATTAAAGTGAGATTCCTAGCTCAAATGTCTGAAATACACATTTCCTAAAACAAATATTTTAGGATATATCCCTATAGTCAATTTGCTTAATAAGACAGAAAACATGAATGACAACGACATCAAATTAGAGTAAATTAATATCCTGGTAATTGATTTAACATTTGGAGATCATATTTAGCATGTCAAATGGAACACCTTAACTGGTGTTCGAGCAATAGTCCTAGGAATGTTAGAAAACGGTAATGTTAAAAGTAGTCGAATCCTCACACCGGTAAATATAATTAGTAGTATCATAATTATTATTAATATTGTTTTTATTATTATTATTATTATTATTATTATTATCATTATTGTTATTATTATTATTGTTATTATTATTATACCTGATTTAAATAACTTTCTTGCACAATTGAGTTATGCGTTAAAAATCGTTTTACATAACATTATAAACGTGTTCTTACAAAGTGAGAATAGACAAATACATGTAACTACATTTGCAATAAAGTAAAATGAACATCCTACCTTATTGATTTATATGGAGGCAAATATTGAAAAAAGGGTATTTTTTCATTATGAAAATTACGATTATCATTATCATTACTTTTAAAGAAAACAATTAGGATGCGTGAAGATTGAAAAAAAAATTACATCATTCAGCTTATAATTTTAAAGGCATCGTTGTTGGTAACCCCCTCCCCAACTAAGGGTGGAATATTTCATCCAGTTGACGCGTAATGCCCGATTCCAGGCAATGTGAATCCCACCTTTGTTGTTGTTTTGGTCACTCGAGAATCGCATTTAGAATAGGTAATACCGACACTACAATAGTATGTATTATATCTTTACGTTAAGGCTCCTCGCATTTCAGAGGTTTCTTGCAGGTGATAGGAAATGCGTCTCAACGACATAGACGTTTTCCGTAGGTGCTTTTACTACACAGTTCACATAAAGAAAAACAATAATAAGAGTCATTGTCTTCCTTGATAGAGTTAGTAGAGTGATGGAATAGCAATCCAAAGGTCCTAATTTCCGGTCCCATTTGATTCAAGACTTTGTGTTTTAATGTATTGTCCGATGTTATTAACTTAAATAACGCAGTGATCAAGCGCCAAGTTATGCTTAGTTTTCGTTGGTTAGAATCAGTGTGTCCTATATAGCTTGTCCTATCACGTTTCGGTTTAAAACCTGACAAGATAATAAAATCGGAATATAAGATTCAACGGTCTATCAAGTCACACATTGAAGGTCAGCAATTCCTTCTGTGTCTTTTTTGAACATTTGCAAGATTAATATGATCCATTATAATGTTTGAATAATACTTTTAACCTGGTATGCAAGTTTATGAATAACTAGTAATGCTTGCCATTAATAACAATTTTCATATTTTAAGGGAGGTTAATGTATCTGGACTTCAAATATCCTACTTTCAAAGAAAATCATTAATTAAACTAATCCAAACAATTACATTTTCAATTTTTGTTACCAACTATTTTATCAACTGTACTTTTTGATAGACAGAAAAAGACATACATTGAATGAGTCATGATTTTGAAATCCAAGTTGTTATGGAAAATTTGCATTTTACACAATTTTAATAGCTGATAATATATATTTTTTCAAATTTTTTTTTTTTTAAATTTTCTGTAATGCATGTTGTGTACAACTAATTACACAAAACTTAAAGTCATGAAGTTTATTTATTCTTATGAAATATTTTCTTATCAAAATTCTAGTGGGTATTTAAAAAAAAAAAAAAAAAAGGGAATTCTTACAAACAACTCAAACGATACATTTTGCATAATTATATTCGCACATATTATTTCTTAGGCTAGTATTATTTTTCACGCAACGTTTCATAACACGTTTCATGAACATGAATCCCAAAAGCCAGCTACCTTTACACCGACTTAACCACAATATCAGAAAAGGTCTCATCACGAACTTGAAGAAATGACATTCAAACAACTCAATTTGAACTATTATCCAGCTAACATATACGAGGGGTGTTTCATAATTAATGCAACTCCATTAATAACTTCGATATAGTAATTGTAATATGCATGTGTGATATATCGTAAGAAATTGTAATTCCTCACCTACACGATGGTATAATGCACGATCAGATCACATAACGGGGTAAATCACAATACTTATCTAAATGACCCCTTCTCAAGGGCACTAGAGCATAGCACTTTTCAGACATTACTTATTGACCTAATAACTTTTTTAAAAGTAGAACTTCTATACCTTGTTTTGAAATATATCAGTTTATCTCTGAATTTTAATATAAATAAGATTTCATTACAATTAAAAGACTCAGCTGTTTTAAATCTCAATTTTAAAAAAATAGAATTTCTCATTTTGCTAATAGAAAATGTTGACATGAGTTTTCGAACGCTATGACATTTTTCTAGGTTCGTATATCTATAATTTGACTTTAAAACATGAACATCTACTTCAATTGCTTCAATTATAGCCCTGGTTTGATATATCAAAATGTGTTCTAGGTTTCAACAAAACCTCTTGCACATACCGGAAGTGTCATTTTTTATGATATTTTCAGTAAGAGTTAAATATTACCTATATTTTTGTCATTTTGTAAAAAAGTAAAAATTGTAATGCGTAACGTGTGTAGAATTGACCGAAAGTTTCATAAAATTATTTCAAATAATAAAACCGTAATGGTAATTATAGTATCCAAATTTGTTCGAAACTTTACCTCAAAAATACACAAAAACGGTCCAGTGCCCTTGACTTGGGGTCATTTAGGCTCGTGATGTGACTTTTCTAGTCACGTGATCTTACTGTGCATTATACCATTGTGTAGGTGAAGAATGGCTCTTTCGAATGATATATAACACATGCATTTTGCATTTATATTAATAAAGTTATTGATCTAGTTGCATTAATTATGAAACACCCCTCGTATTTACCATCAATAAACAACAAATTAAAACACAATACCAGTGGCGTTTTAATACATTTTGTAAATATTCGCACAAAATGTTTACTGGTATAACCCTACCTAGAACAACATTTCCTTGTGTCATCAAATACCATTACATTTGACATGTATGACAAATTGTCATACTTATGGTGTCAACATATATGTTTTCAGCATAAGGAAGGTAATTTGGTCAACCGTATATTGCCGTGCTAACGTTAATCCATAATGACTTATTTTTATCAAAGCTTTATCGTTTATGACCAGTGACTAGTAATTTTAAGTATTAAAGAAATATCGAATACTAATTGTTTTCATGAGGGTACGGAAAAGGCCTGGTCACACTGTATGAAACCTTGAAACGATATCTTTCAAAAGTTAAATCTCGTTCGAAGAATAGCGTGTCTACATTGTTGCAGTGCTTGAAAAGGACATATGCATGTGGATCACTAGCAACTTCGGTGCATTAATTGGACAAATAACAGGGTATTTTACATGTGCTTATTGCATGGACCTTCATCTGATTGCAAGCCATTTTGACGTGATTTTTCTTGGTTTCATGTGTCATTGTAATAAATTCCGTGTTCCTGTTATCAAATTGCAGGATAAATAGTCTTGTTGTAAGTTGAGCATGGACTTCTAACCCACGTGCTACAAAATGAAGTGCTATATCATACCATTCCTTGTGACGCAGGATTTCTCGATTTCGATTGACACAATTTAGGTAAGTAGAAATTTTACTCAGATCAGATTAGGCTTTATGAGTAGTTGGCAATTAAATACCATGCTCTAGATTTGATTTCAGTTTTGCATGCAACATATAATTGCTCGATCTGAATAATTATTACGAACAATATCAACATCAATGCCAATGTCTTGGAAATGTCTTTTGATAGCTATTTCTGCGATACTCGGCTCCAAGTGTCCCCATCTATCGGATGTTTTGCGTACATGCTTCGCAGTTGCTTTAATAAAATGCAAGTACAGTAGCTGTTACTGCAAAATAAGTCGATGGTTTGCCCATTAGCTTATAGGCTCAAGTCCAAAATTTAGTGTATGATAGAAACAATAGTGTAATTTCAAATATCAGCAGTCTTTTGAAGAGTACAGTACACTGCTCATTAGTTGAAATATTTCATCAATTTCTTCTTTTTGTTAGTAACTTTTATCTGGATACTTTTTAGAAAGTTTCCTCATATTTCATGCTATCAAAACCCAATGATATGATACCAAAGTTCAGTCTGATAGCTCAATTGGTCAGAGCGCCTCGGTCAATCATTACTGAGGGGGTTCTGGGTTCGAATCCCAGTCAGACTTAGCCTATTGTTTGGTATCTATTGATTATTAGATAGTATGAATAAAAGTTCAACATGTATTTACATGAAATAGTTTTTCTCACTGTGTATTTCTCTTTGTTGACTTGGAATGCCTCTTGTCTTATAGCTTTTTAAACTATGTTAAATTTAGGGTTTTGAATCTGCCTCAATTTGGCCGTGTTCATCACTTGCTTTTTATATGTACAGTGTACCTCACCTATGAACGTTTCTTCTTTGCCTTAGTTTATTCTAGCGATAACTTATTTTCGTCAATGCCCGCTAATAGTGCCCGCTGAGCGAGTTGACGTCATATGCTGACGGTTTGATTACGTCGTCCTGAAATTTGAAATGACTGCGTTATGCATTGTAACCGTCGTGTTTATAAACATAATCCACTTTGATTCTATGTCTGGTTGCATGTGACATGCATTTTGGAATAATTTTCTTTGATAAAAGGCACATAAGATCAAATATTTTAGAATAGATAATTTTTATTGTTTAAAACTTTTATATTATAAATAGAACAGGCGTTTTTGTGGCCGATATGGGGCCTCATTGCATTAAAGTAACCTAATAAGGCCGAATGATTCGAGCCGTATTTTTTATAAATAAAGAATGCCCTTAGCCGGTTGTACCATTTTTTATTAAGCAACCTTTACGTAGAGGACACTCAGTTAAAACATTTTGAAAATAATGTGTACCTTTAACTGTTTTATCATTCTTCAATCAGCTGTAAAAGTGACCTCGACAGCTAATAAAACAATAAACTACCATTGTAGACGTGACGTTTAGATGCATTGTTGATATAACTTGTGAAAGTGGCGCGGATTCAGCTACATGACCTTTTTATGAAACTTGCTCGATAATTCATTGCGTTTCTTCCTGTCATTTGTTGCCAATGAAAATGCATTGAGTGTTGATGCTGGAGCAATTATCATTAATTATGCGTGTATGTTGTATCCCTATGTCAATGATAGTCTCTTGTAATCTAGAACACAAATAAATGCCATTTTTTGTCGATAATAGGTACTTGAAATGTATGGAATGTATTTTGAATTTTAATGCTAGATATAGAGCTAAAATAAAGCAGGGAGACTGTAGAAGTTTTACAGTATATAGTTTACATGGGTTATGCAGAACCTTTCAGAAGAGGTCGACACTGTACTTTAAAAAAGTAGTTGCCGGCTTGACTGTTATACATATAATGGATGTTTATATCTGCTTACTTACTTACTTCTATGCTTAACAGTTATTTCCACGCCTAGTATGAACAAAAGGGGGTCATTAAATGGACCGGGGCAATGTCGATAAGCAACGATAATCAAGCTTAAGTGCTAGGTATGTCTTTCAGTTTTAGTTAAAAGTTTAAAGGCTATCACTAGTTTCTTGTTTGCATTTCAAATCTATGTAATTTTAACGGATTTTCGTGCTTTGTTTTTTTCTCCCACTCTGTCTTACCCTGAACACATCCATGTCTTACAGTTACTCGTGACTACAGACTAGTCGCTTGAGTACAATTTGACCGTTGCCACAGTGGGTTATTTTTAACACGGGTTTGAATGTTAAATTCTTTCCCGTGTTACTAATAATCTTGTCATAGAATTTTTGTTAGATGTTTTACATGTATTTACTTACTGTGTTGGCGGTCTTTTTTATTGTAAGGTTTTGGAACAGGGTTTATGTGTTATGTACACTGTTCGTCTTTATAGGTGAATATAGGAGATAAGAGTGAGGTTGGGCGCCCCTAAACCCAGGTTTAACCCCCAGTGGTTGTTAATAGTTAATTTATTGATTGCTACTGACCGTACAAAGGCGGGCTTCCATATTCACTTTGCTTTATGTTTGTCTTGTGTGTTGTTTTAGATGTGTTCTAGTGTGTAGATGAAGGAATGGTATTGCGTGTGTGTGTGTGTTTGATATGGCATGACTGTGTGTGTGTTCTGCTTGAGAGGTGGTGCATTGTTTGTGTTGCGTTTCCTGCTTGAGTCTTTCGTATTTATTTGAAACATTTAAGCTGCTCAACTACTTCCTGTTCTCTTGAGTCCATATGTCCATTAATTCTCAGTTATTAAGCCATTTGGTTTGCTGCTATGGGTGGAAGATATCTATACAGAGGTATTGTAATAATTGATAATGGTTAAACCAAATTTCTATAATATCATGCATAAACCAAAAATGATCTGAGGTTGTCTAGATTAAATGGGATAGGCCAACTCTTTACTTTCTCTATTGTATCTTACAGGATGTTCCAGCGTTTACGACTGGTTCTTTAGTCATCGCATACAACGCCCCATCTCATCACAAACGTGTTCAGCTAGCGTATATCGGATGAGACTGATTAAATGACCTCGATGTTTTGTTCTGTAGGAAGGCGAGTAACGTATGGATGAGCGCTGTCATGCTGTAAGACAATATGGTGGGTTGGACGGCAGAACGGGACGTACAGTAGGGCGTCGTGGACGGATTTAAAATTAGCGTAATCTTTTCCGCACTGTCCTCGGGCTGATTAGACGAAGTCCTCCAATGTTTTGAGCCGTATAGTTTTAAGACTGAAAACGATCACGCACATGTGTAATGGGAATACCCGTATCTTGTTGACGTTACGTTAATATCGGTATCCCTGGTCGCAGGTTCTCGTGAGCATGCCAATGAGTCGATACGTCTACATAATGACAACATGGTGTAAACAAGAAAGGCCAAATCGGTTTGCGACATCATTTTTTCTGCATTGAAGTCTCTAATATGCTGACTGAACATAACGCGCATTTTTAGACAAAACAAACGTTACTTGTATTTCTGTTGATTCACTTCCAAAACATCTAGCGAAAACGTTTTGCAGGTACCGTACAAATGTGTGTACTGACCAATTTATGCCAAAAATGGAAAAACGTCTTTTGACACGCAAAATAAACGTACATTTCACGAAAAGGGTAACCAATACATTCTATATACTTAAGTCAGCTGTATGAACCGTCTTTACGTGAGCTAATTGAAAACATTTACATTTTAAACAAATCTTAACCGTGCACAGTTTTAAAATTCGTGAGTATATTTATGTACAATTGTGTTCTAGTTTTATAAAAAATAAAATCAGAACTTTAGTTACTAGAGTGTACAAACAGTTAAATATGGCATTTCAAACTCATCAAGAGCAGCTTACTCTAGACATATTTGCCCGTTTTCGACAAACATTTACCTCTAATAACCATATATTTTTTGATAAAGTATTTATCAAAAACAATACAGAAAAGCCTTTTCTGGCATTTCAAAAAACATCCAAGGTAGAAACCTTTTGGCACGGTGGTCCTACTTCAAGATTAAGGCACCCTTTTAAAAACTAATATACATTGTGTGCAAATGTTATCAAAATTTATTCCAAACAATATTCGCTAGAGTGTAAAAACTGTGAAATATGGCATTTTCAACTAATCTAGGGCAGATAACTCTTGCCTAAATTGCTCGTTCCCGACAACAATTGTACTAAATTGAAAAGTAATAGCCATATATAATACTTATCAAAATCGAATCACAATTAAAGACACTAGCGTGTTCATACGATATTTAATAGAAAATATGTTCTTGCATAAAAACATCAAGAGATGAGGCCTCTTGCCACAATGGTCCTATTTCAACAATAATAACTTCATTTCAAGAACTTATACTTATGAACGTTGTGTGCAAGTATAATTAAAAGCAGTTGCTAGAGGGTTTTAACTGTAAAATATAGCATTTCAACTCATCAAGGGCAGAAAACTTTTGACTAATGCCCGTTTTCGACAACAAGTTTTCGAATACTTTACAGACAAAAATGGTTTCATCAAGATTTAAATCAAATTTCATTTACATTTTCAGACACTGGGGTGTAAACGATACTAAGAAAAAGGGCAGATATAACTCATAAATACCTAAATTGATCTAAAAACAAGTAAAAGTTTCCTACGATGCGCTAGTGGTGAACAGTAATTATACCTAGTTTCATATCAATTATCTGTATCGATTTCAGAGTTACAGCTGCGGACGAAAACCGGAGGGAATTGGGAACTGATGGACGAACCTTAGCTAGTATCCCTCTGCCTTTCGATAGGGGATTGAAAATAATAAATGAGCTCAAACTGAAATATTGCGATTAGAATTTTTAACTACCGAGAATGGTTTTTCTAAACGATCTCTTTCCAGTAATTACCATTTTGGTAAATGCTTCATTGAGGATGGTGCTTTCCTTGCAAGTGAAAATCAGCAAGACTTTTGTTGAAGAAAGTTTGGTTTAAGCTAGGATTGGCTTATGAAAGATCCGTTAACAATATGTCTTTTTGTCAAACCTCATCGAAAAATGCAGCGCTGTTCAGACAAAGTATTTATGTAAATGACAGTGATCTTTTGACAATTGCCATACATACGTTGTCCTTCTTGTGGTAAATCCGCAGTGTTGAGGTTAGTGCAATACCTACTTAAGGCTATGCAAAACCAAACGTTACTGCTCTCATTGATATTGGCCTTTATGCCGTATGTGAGATCGTTTGGCAATACATTTTGTTTTGGTCTGCTCAGCAGTCAGTTTTTAGGTTGTTAGACTCCTATATCCGACAAATTATTGCAATTTTTCCTAATTATAACCTCGAATTTTGATGTGCAGTGTTTCGCGTTGTAGTTGTCAAGGTCCCTGACTCCATCTCATATACATAGTGACGCTGTTTTATGTAATTATTCAACCTGTTTCAGTGTACGGTTTCGCCGATGACCATATCGCAACTAGACGCTTGAAACCAATATATCAATGTGCAACACAAACAGTTCCAGTACTCAAACAATGTGGCAGAACACTTAATAACTTGATGAATAAAACTAAGCTTTAAATGAACTGCAAAAACTGAATTTATCGATTTTGGAAATAGACAACAACTAATTGAAGGTACAGCAAGTATAACTGAGATAACAGGGGGCATTTTCAAAAATTAGTGGTTTTCTTGATGACCATCAATCTGCAACGAACGCAAAGAGATATTGCGTTGCCATGTTAAACAACTCTAGAATCATTTTTAAATACTTGACAAAAGATACATAAGAAAGTCCGGTCATTTAACTTGATATCTCATTTAGAGTATGACTATAAATATATTGTGCGGAATAGTTCAATATGATTTAGACAAATTACAATGTATTTAAGATATGAAGATATGTGTTCAAAACTTGCCCTGCACACGAATTGGTCAGATGGCTTTCAACATACTCTTTGTGATCTGCCTTTATTACATTTAAGTTGCTGATCTACATGTTACGCTGCTAACGTGTCTATGTATCTAACAGCACTTCCTTTAAGCCCAGTTCCAACACGCAATTCACGATGTATTCTGTGATTTTTTATCATTTTACTTTCTGTAACATAATGTTTGGGACAGTTGTAATAAACTCCCGAGGGGACATAAATGTGGACAACGTTTAGATAATTACTTTTTTAAACATTTAAGCTTATATAATACATTGTTTTAAGTGGTCATTTATTGTGTTCATGCATTTTAAGTGTTCATATGTTGTATTAATTATGCTCGTTAACTGGCATTGATGTGCACTGCTATTGATGCATTTTTTTTTAAACAAAAAGCATTAAACCATATGGAAATAATGAAATAGAACCAATATTTGTCGTTTTGCAATAAAAATATCTCTATTAGACCTGCGAAAGAAAGGCATACTATTTAACGTTTTAGACACGCTCAATCAGTGTCTTTAATTGAACATGAACTCTTCTATGGCGTAACCTATTTGGCAGTTCCCTATCAAAATCTGTTCTTATCGATGCCAAGATAAATTCCAGACTTTCAAAAACAAACGCCACCATTTAAAGAATGTTTGAAACAGGGGAGGTATCCCTCTTGAAACTCAAATCATTCAATATACATTGTGTTATGCTACTGATCACTCTTTTATACGGGTGTGAATCCTGAACTGTTTATCAACGCTATGCAAGGAAGCTAAACGAATTCCACACTACCTGTTTCAGAAAACTGCTAAGCATCAACTGGCAAAACAAGATCCCAGATACAAAGATTCTCAGGTGAGCAAACCTATCCAGCATCTACACCATCCTGGTGCTGTCCAAACTTCGTTTGGCTGGGCATGTGGTACGAATGCCTGACCACCGCCGACCAAAATGACTCTTCTATTGCGAATTCGAACATAAAAAACGATCTGTTGGGGCCCCAAAAAGAGGAACAAAGACACGCTTGGGTGTGTTTTACATTAACATCGATACCTGGGAACAGTTTCATTTGACAGAGGTAAATGGCATTCAGCTGTTCACAAGGGTGCCAAGTCTTGCACAGGTATTTGGTTGCTGAACTGCGCTAACAGAAAAAGGAAAGCCAGCGCAACAATATGTTGTTCCCTTGTAACAAGTCCTTGTCCGCATTGCAAGACAACCTTCCGGGCAAGGATAGGCTTGACATACCATCTCCGTGTCAACAGAGAGCTTCTCTAAAAGAAGGAGAGGAAAATATAACCACTTAACGTTTCGGAACTAATTGGTGTTAATGTCTCGGATATGTAACTAGATAAAGTTCGCACAGTTTCGTGTTAGCGTTTCAAATTATAATCTGATAAGTGAATCTCCGATATTGACGTTATCTTAACACGAACGAAATTTGTCCTGTGTGCGCCTGAAACTGCAACCACTTACAGATAGGTCACTGAATGTTTATCAAGAAACCCCATTTGTTAACGCTAACTAGAACGTGTTCGCGAAGACTATCACGAATATTTTCTTGGATGCTAACTAGAACGTGTTCGCGAAGATTATCACGAATATTTTCTTGAATGCTAACTAGAACGTGTTCGCGAAGACTTTTATGAATCAGTTCGTGAACGCTAAATAAAAAGTGTTCGCGAACACTAACTCGAACTGTTTGTTAACACGTTCGCAAATTCAGTTATCAAAAACTAGAGCGTGTTTCGGGTGTTTCTTAAGCTTGTTCAGTTCTTCAGATTTAAATTTCATATTTCAATTCATAAAATAATTTGACAACATGTAATGACGGGGGTAATGACAGAGGAATAAAGCTACATGCAGATCTTTCTACCTGCAACGCTTTACACATTTTGCACTTGGAAACTGAATCTAAAAGCTTAAGGTACCGGTTAAGGTTCAATACTGCAAGCGGATTTTCAAAAAAAAATTTCCGTGATATCTAATTACTTTCCTTCATTTCATAGCTAAGGGGTCCAAGTGATACACACCTGACCATTTTTAGCCATTTTAACAAAATATTTTATTTTAATGCGATTTTATAAGACAAATTAAAAACAATTCAAACAGCAATTTCAAAGCCGTCCTAAATTGTAGCTTGTTGAAAACTTGCCAAAATATACTTTAGTAACATATCTAGAGATCAGTGTGTCAGAATTTTTAAATATGCCACCAATCTTTTGTTATGCAATATCGAAGTAATTTTACAGTTCAAAGTCTACACTCTGTTATGACCTTGTCACACTACAGTAAAACGAAAATTGTATTTTACTTTAACCTTATTTGTTGATAAAATGGAAGGTAAAGAGAATCATTGGGAGCTTACTGTATAACACTAGATAAGCAAGATGATTGGATTCCCCAGATATAATTAACTTCAGTGAAATACACCCGTCTCAAACTAGATGTGTTCTTCTAATTTACTTTCATGCACATGTTTCTTAGGCACTAAGTTTGTCGTACTGCGCATTCAGACTTATTTGAGGCCGAATGTGTTATCAAAGCTATTTCAAAACGTTTGTTAGAACTTTTGATATTGCTTACCATGTTCATTATCTTATTCAATAGTTATGCTAGATTTTGGCGAGAGATATAATTTCAAACCGCGAAAGAATATTATTTCGACCATCGTGAAATGACAAAAGTTACACCATATGCAGAAAAGTTTGATGTTATGAGAAACAGAGAAACAGGGTCCCAAAACTGCGGCTTGTTATAAAATATTGATTTAAATAATAAGTGTTTGTCTACATTTTACCTTTCTACAGTCTTATAAAATCTTACTCAAATGTAAGGCGATATTTTCATGAAAATCCTATTGTATTATAGTGTTAATTATTGCCCTGGAATAGCAATGTGTGGAGTGCTGCAGTCTATAATGCCACCACAGAGTTGCAGTTTTTTTTCAAAGTCTCTATGTTCTGTTCTTTTTGAAAATATTCCATTGCTACTACTTTGATATTTTGGAAGATTAGACTGGAGAGCGTCTATTGACGATGACCAAAGCTGTGTACTGCCTTTTTTAGTCCTCATGTGTCAAATATGTATAGATCTCACAGTCCTTGATTTTAATGTATTTATCCATATAATACGCTCCATGGTCCTTACTCTGCAGTTCTTACACCTCTTTTATTGCACTTGTGCTACACTTGGGATGAATTGTCCGAATACGTTCCTGTAAAATATAAAACATGTTATCTTAACGTAATTGTCATAACACTAAATAATAAGGCGTGACTAAATATTCTCAAAATTCAAAATGTTTCTTTTTTAACACTTGTTAGTATAAAGGTAATGCAGTAGGTCACTTAAACCTACTCCTTTACTAATGATATACAAATGAATACACTGTCGCCAACTTCTAATTGGTCAGTTGTATAATAGCTGTTCAGACGAAATTAAACATGCAATACATATTATTATTTACTATAAATATTCTACAAACATTTTGACATCAGATACGCCAATTTATTTCCCTCTCATTAATTCCAACACAAATGCACAGCCTTTTTAACAACATTACCCCCAAAACAAAAGTCACCGATAACACGATTCTGAAAGTCGTGTTTTACATTCTAGCATTCATTGTGAACTAACGGAACCAAATATCGTATGCGTCCCCATTAGCCCTTATAACTGTCTTACACGTGTCTCGTATTGAATTGACGTAAATGGCACACATACAAAGGTCCAACTCAGCCCATTCAGTCCGCAGAACAGCTTCCCCGTGCGCGATAGTCTGATGGTCTCGCCAAAGTCGCGCACTCCTGTCAATGATGTCCAATGTGAGCCCAATGGGACGTAACTTAGGGCTACGAGGAGACCGAGGCATACAACACCATTATTTGCAACAAGAAGCTGCTATGTGGCGGTATGACACGGGGCGTCATCTTGCGCTAAACATATGGGCCCGTTGACGCGAATGTGATGTACAATGTGGGGACGCACACTCTGTCCCTAGAACTACTGCGCATTTAGACGGCCTTGAACCCTTACCAAATCTGTTTTGGAATGCAGAGATAGCCCACCCCACGTCATCACAGAGCCCAACCTTACTGTTCTGTCTCGATGGTGTTTGCCTGTGCATACCCTTCGCCTCGCCGGCGAAACACTCGTGTACGTCCTTCAAATGAAATAAGATGATTAAAATTAGTAATTTGAGACGAATTTAAGAAAAATAATTTGTTGATACGCAATTGTGACGATCGAAAAGTTAACGATGACGTCAACCATGATTCACAAAACCTAATTTCATCCCATTCTCTCAGAAATCTCATAGACGGGTTATAGCATACGAATGCCAACTTAAATGACATCGCCTAAGGTGCCCTTTTATGATGTAACGATCATGGCTATGAGTTGTGACTATTCTACGAGGATTCCAACGGAGGCCACGGACGCTACACAGACGCTGGATGGTGAATAATCGTATTTTGAACAATATAGCTACCTAAAAAGTGGTTCGCGTCATAAGAGTTTGCACGATACAGAAATGAGTTTCCAGTTTTAGCTATGTATGCCCCCTAACAACAAAGAAATCACACACCTCCCCAAAGAGCCAGCTGTCATCATTCCTCCTGCCCTTGACTGTTCCTTCACACGCATGTGTGGCATAACTGTTTATTATGATTTGTGTTTTGATTTTGTCAGGATTTAGAGAACACAATGATACAAAATTATTACACGAGCAAAATGTATCCCGTGCACCAGGTGCAAAATGTCGAAAACATGCAAAATGGGCTACTGCTTACTATTCCATGCATCGATGATTAACATTTTCAGTTATTTGAATATAAATATTAGACAGTATACAGCATACAAAGGTTAGGCCTCTGCAATGTATACTCTTGAAAATATTTGTTTTTCAAATATGACCAATTAGAAGTTAGCGGCAGTGTATGGCCGATTATAAAGTCAGTATACACACATGTGACATGACAGCTAGTTTGCCAATCCAAACATGGCACATTCCGCATGCAAAGGGCTTAGATGTTTGGATCATTATTCTACGATTTTCTGAAGATGATTTTGGATATTCTCATTGGCTGCTAGAATCTAAACAACCGACTAGGAATACTCTGTATGCGATGTCGTAGAATGACGCAGATCATGATTCATGAACTCTCCAGCCATTAAAAAATAAAGCTCAGGCCATTTTTTGAGTCACTGATTCTCAAACTAACCCTCAAAAGTGAGCAAGGTCGACAAACGCGGGTTTGACTTGCGAAAGTTACAGTTAAAATATTTATGCAGCACTTGACATTTCGCTGTCAATTTTATAATTAACATCAACAACAAATGAGAACATTACGGTAAAAGTAGATGTTAAGTTTTAAAATGCAGCATCAAAATTATCATTTACTAATATTCGTATATCCCCTAGTGATATTCAAAATAGAACCATTCTTTTACCATCCGTCTCTCATGTAAACCTGAGGCGTTGCAATGGTTGCTAGAAATAAAGTTATGTTGAACATTGGACAATTTGATGTAATGTACGGGTCAATTGGAACCTCAGCAAACGATCTTTATTGTATGTCTAAAAATGATCCATTCATTGTGTTGCGCTCGGCATCCTCATAGATCTACTTGATTCATGTCTGTTTGTTAAATTGCTTATTCATAAAACGAAAAATAATACGTGTCATCTTTATGAATTATTATTATCTTTCTAGATTCTCTACTGTCAAACATCTAATTGTTTCCATAAAGTGACATGCCTTCATATTTCAATTATGACGCACATTTAGATGGCAAATAACATAAAATAGATGCAAGTGTGATAATAAATCTTAAGAGAAACTAAATGTCTTCTCTCTTTAACGCCAATTCGTAAAAAGTTCCTCTGATAGACCGTAGACTACGTTTATACAGACGTAATGAAATTGTAACTAATATTCAGTTAGTACTAATTGCGTTTCCTGTACAATTTTTGTTCGTATTGTGTCCTTATTAAAATCAGAGGTTTGCCTTGTTTATACATTTGAGTTACATGTCACTGCCTTGCCTAAATTCTTGGAGTATTAATCGATGGAGTCGATATTTATATCGGGGTCATAATACTCCATGTGGGTATTTATCTTATAATGATATAGGGAACAAATTTTTGACGACCACTTTCATCGAAAAATGACCATGAGTCCTTCAAATTTGTCAATTTATCACAGCGGGACAATTTTCGATGGGTGAACTTATTTCCTTATCCGGGCTAATCCACTGTCGATGAATGATGTGACATGTTACTAATGATATTTGCTGCTGTACAACACCAGGCGAAGCTAAACAACATTTCAAGCTACATGGCTAACAAGAAAAAGGCAGAATGGAAACAAGATTCAGATCACACCATCTGATATTATAAAACAAAATCCAGTAATGGCAAGACGTAATTTGTAATGTTGAAGTTATGTTACAATAAAATCAGGATTCAAGTACATTTGATGGATGTATTTCCTGCAACAAGTAACCATGTAATGGTGTTACTAAAAATCACAACCATGCCAAGCAAAATTTGCAATAAGCTTTTCAATTTTTCATTCAGGTTTTTTTTTGCGTGACAGGCCTGTTTGACAGAAACACTTACTATAGATCTGTGTCATTACAAAGAGTTTTCTAGCGTTTAACCATATCGTTTTCACATTTACATATAGTCCTGTTCCTTATGTTTCGCTAAGCGAAATATAAATATGATCTGTAGACAAGCGTCTTAATACTTTTGTAAGTGTTTCTTTATACAGTTTAAAACAAGATCTTCAAACATTTTCAAACATGCGGTAATACACCCTGTTACTAACATAGATAGATAGATAGATTTATTTCGGTAAAAACTGTAATTAACATGGCAAAGCATAATTAAAGCAAAACATATAAGAGTCATGTAATGCGCATACCAAGTATGTTGACACAATCGTCGGGTATGTTTCTAAGGATCCTACTTTATTGGGTTCTATCTTCTAGTTGGTTCTTTACATAAATCTTTATTTGATTATATTACTATATTGTTCGTTTGAAACTCATTACACATGCACATATTTACATTCGCCCCATTTAATTCCATTGACAAAAATGATGTTCATTTCGTATAAACACCATTTCTCGAGAGGGCGGGACTTGTGGAAAAGTTTCGAAGAGGAGGCGGGGCATATGCAGTTTTATTCGCGAATTAATCTTTGGAACTTGGACAGCAAATATTTGGGGGATTTTTTCAAAATTTGTTCTTAACCGATATATGTCTTCCTATTACTGGAAACTATGATTCCCGACTAAAATTCTTCTTTATTAATGAGATAAATTGCAAGAAAATTGACATACCTTATATACAGCAACTGTCTGCATTCCTTTAAATAATGCCAAACCCCGATATGTTTATCCTACTTTAAAAATGACGTCACTTAAATGACGTCAAATCGGCAATATTCGCGCCAAACTGTCAAAGTTGTTGATCTTAGAATGAAAATAATGGAACTTATTGTTTGGCTTTCGAATGTACGCAGCTTCAGTTATTCGGCCATGGCTGTTCCTTTTCAAGGTATTTGCCTATAATTTTCTGTCGTTCATTTCGCTTGAACGTCGAAAAAAGAACAATTCATTTCTTAAATAAATATATTACCAAGTTTATGGCCATGATCCAAACTGATGGAACGTGTCAGTCATATATCGCCTAGCGAGATACGAATTAAGACAGCAAATGAAGGGTTTACTTGATATTATCATTATGACTCGTTTTTATTTACAATTATAGTTCTTATGTTAACAACGCAGAAAGGTAGATTATTTGATTTCTGATACAAGACACTGTAGCGCAAATTACGACATATCACGACTAAACATTTTAGTGTGTATGCTTCATGTTACCCGTACTTCTTTATCTGTGTGTCAAGAAGACATCTAGACGTCTACCCTCACTGTTTTGTTAGCACCTACTGTTAATCAAATGTAATAGCTTGTGCCTCCAAGATACATACGGAAATAATATAAATATTACTTACTTTGTCAGCGACTATGCCTATGACAGGAATAATTAATCAAGCTGGCGACTAATGATGAATCTACTTAGGTATAAGTTGTGAATAAACGAGACACAGAACATATAAAAATTACTGTTCTAAGGTGTATACATTTTTATCGTTTCTTATATATATGTCTTCGGTAAAAAGCACTGTATAGCAAATTCATTATACTAATATTGTCGAAAGGGTAAGTCAAATTAGTTCCAAACACGTCATTTTATTTGTTCAAGAAAACTCTAAGAACCCTTACTTAATGTTACCGAATTTAGACTTAGTTTCTGTGAAAATATAAATAGTATTTTGGTTACACGAGGACCATTTCGTACATTTTGTCACGTATGTGCTGCTCCGGAACAACGTTACATATCAAAAAGAGAATATAAAGTAGTTCATTGATTAGTTATAATCAACATTATATTTCATTGAGTAAATCAAATTATCACGTTTTATTGTATGTGTTATGCATGAATGAACTCAACACTAAACTACAGTGGTTTCTATTCCAATATAACACATATAAAGGTGAATGCAAGATAACAATGATTAATTGCATGAAAATCCGTATTGCTTTTCATGATAACATAATGTGATATTTCCCAACTTGTGATATATGAATGGATGTTATCAGTTATTAATGAGTTAAACATTCTGGTATATCAGCATCGTATGCAGAACAGTGACCGTTATGTTTATTGTAGCAGATAAATACAAATAATGTATAGAAGATGTAAAGATCGATACATTATTTACCTAAATGTATACTATATTCGTTTTTCAAATTCTAACCGGGAATTTAAAAATAAATGCAGCTGTATGCTAGATAAGTCGAGCATTGTGTGATACCCGAACACGAGTCAAAGCGAATAGAAACTACAAAACCTCTTTTCAACAAAAAACATTGTAATTCAATTACAAAATTGGTTGCTTACTTGGGATTACAAAATGGATGTTTGTTTTGTGCCAGCGGTATATTGAAGGATACATATTGCTTTGGAAGCTTTATAATTTATTTTCGTTTATACAGTTGGTAGAAATGTACGTACTCAGCAAAAACGGAACAGCAATAACCGCATAGTTTCACAATAATAGAGTGATTGCAGTTTTCAAAATGATGTCAACATATTTCACAGGCGCACTGCTTAATAATGACCGTGCGTTTATCAAAATATTATTAATATTGTAAGTTTTCCTTAAACAAAAAAATATATATATTATAACTGCTCTATTGTTCTATAAAATCAAACTCACAATTAAAAGAAATTACATCAAATTAAAAACATTCAAATGCAATGACGTCACGCTCATATCTCATTCAAATTGGATGCAAACTTATTCTTTTTACCAACTGCATCTAAAAGACGTACGTTGGAATAATACACTTTTGCCAACACAGCGGTATATACGGAAGTGGAGTTTCACCTGCACACCGGCTATTTTACTCATTCTAACATATAATCTATCTCGAAACCCTGGAACAAGATTCAAGGGAAACCCTTTTCTTAAAATAGTAGCAATATATCCTTAGAGGAATAAATGTAATTGCATACTCATTGGAATGGTTCTGCGTGAGTTGTTTTTTTGTATTAAAACATCGACCAAGCTAGGCATATGCTTTAACAGAACAGAACAGAACTTTATTTTCTCGAATTCTACATACCATAGAATATATGAGGTACAACAAAAGAATATAAGTAATTACTGTCACGTGGTTTTTCTAATTCAACTAATTTTAACTAATATCTAATATGATGAGGGGGAAGGGGGCTGTGCCCGGTAATAAACTCTTCAAGACATCGGTATTCGTAAGGTGTGAACCAAAGGAGGCTCCCACCTCCCGACGACCGATATCTGTTCAGCGTAATGCGTATTAATGTACAGCATTATGCTTTCATACAGCGACATTGTCGCCTTTTTTAAAAATTTATAGTTAAATTTAAATATAAAGATAAATATGGATTTGCCTTTAAAAAATCATCTTTGAGATAGGCCTATCTTATAGAGATACACTGTTGAGAAACTGTAATTCCTACTTCTATACCAACCTGGAACCAGGGTCGAGCCTGTTCCAGACTGTTTCTGTTAAGGTTATACTGTAGATAAAACAAAATGTCAGAATATGTGGCAAATTTCAACATAAACACTGCTCGGGATGCAACGTTTACATCCGAGAACTCATTAAAGAAATTATTCCAAAACATTGAATTGCTTTGAAGAGTCATGAGTTGAAATGTGAATTATGACCCATTTCATATAAAATGTATAAAATATTAAAATTCAATCGATTTAATTTTCAATTTTATTTTCAATATTTGACTCTAGCCAGTTTGGTAATCATGTTGATGTCGTGTAAGGTTCGCTTAGAAAAAAAGCTATGTTCGCCTCTGCTTCCAATCAGTTATTTTTTTATTGCCAGAAATTACGTGACACATGTCAAATTTAGTGTAAGTATAAACTTGAATGGCTAAATTATTTAAAAACTAGATAAACCCATTAATATATCATTGCATGAGATAAGACTGGTTTATTCTGCTCGAGTAGACATAAGTGACTGCTCAGTATGCCGTGAGGTCAGTGGTTTCTCCCCTCGCAGAATAAACTAGTAATAGTTCTATTTTCATAAAGAGTTATACACAAAGATAACCATGAATGTTATTCACGCTTTAATCAAATATTGTCTATAATATTAGCTGCTTAAGATACCGCCTTGTCTATAAAATCATATCTTCCTTATATTTGAAACAAAATCAATGCAAAAAAGAAGAAAATGATAAAAACAAATAGGTTGAACTATTTTAACAAAACAGTCACATTTATAATAAAATCTTTAAAGAAATTGAACACCAAATGTTTATTTGCGAATAAACAAATAATAAATTGGGGACATTGTCTTAAATACGGAATTGGAAAAGATATGATCGGTTTAGAAATATCTTCAAGAAATATCGATGAATCTTTGGCGTGGGGTGTTAATTTTTTTATCTCAAACTCTGCTTTATTTTTTTCTCTGAGGGAGAGAAAAAACAAAGCACGAAAATCCGACATAACTCTCCCGATTAAGGACGGCTTTAGAGATACATCATCATGTAGTGCTAAGCCCTGTCTGTCGTCGCACAACCAAAGAGGAAAGCATGGTTATGGTAGATTGATCGATAACCAAACGTGAAGTGCGCAGCAATATAGTTGGATCATAATCTTTTTTGAGGAAAAATCTAATACGTTTCACAAACAGGTTTTGAAAATGCATATGTCCAAGAATCTTACGAAGTCTCTTAAATAACATAACCATAAAACTCCGGATGTGAAATACCTTGCCGCAAAAGATGTTTTACGAAGTTTATGAAATTGGCAAACATTTGGTGAACTGAACTTTTTGATTTCCTAATAGTTATCATGCAAGTAAACAGAAAACTTAACCTGATTTGCTGAATATTAATTTTAGATTTTACCTACTATTCATATGATAAATTCTTATTTTCAATCCTCCATCCGACTTAATCAGGGGCATTTTTATTGTCCTGTATGTGTATCTGTCCAGAACCTGTTGATATAGCAATATTTGATTTGAATTTTAGATAAAATATCAACCACCCGCAACCATTGACTTTTCTGACAGCTGTTAGGCAATTCATTGCCTACAGGTGAAATTATTCATGGTAGGAGGGTATGACATAGATATAGCTATGAATGTGTAACGCAATAAATAGTTTGGAACTACATGTGATAGACATTTTATATTAGGCGGAATGTGTACTTAACTAAAGAAGCTCTTCCACTAGTTTGGTCATTTTCGACAATGACAAAGGTTAATTAGAGGTCACTTTAAAGGTAAAAAAAACAGATGTTTTCATCGATCACACCGTTTGAAGTACATGTGATAGCTACTTCATATTTGTGTAAGTACTCGACCCAAAAAGTCAATGGCATGTACAAAGACGAAAGCAAAGGTCATTAAATAGACATGGTTACATCAGGGGAGGGGGCAATTGCTTCACAAACACGTTTTACTCATAAATCAAATGATTACCAAGTAGTTGAAAACCCTTCTTTGTATAAATTCATATATATGAAACAATTCCTTGATGATCTGTTCTAGTTCATGTTTCTTTTTAAATTTAATTATTGTACTATATGCCTATATGCAACCTGCATGACAAGTGTCAACTAATCAGAAATCAGTAGATTTGTAGAATAATATTATATTTGAAATGTTCTACTTAACTGTGCGTTCGTACGCATTTTATTATAATTTCACGTGCAAGTTTTATACCTTTCATGTGTGATCTTGCTTTAAAAAAACCTACACAAGGTTGTACCATTCATTATGTATTATACTTGTTATCTTGAAACTTAATCTAAATAGCTAACATGTATTCAAGTAAAGCTGGGCTTTGATTGCATATAATAATCCAGCTGTCTATATACAACCAATTTAGAACATGTAAACTGGGTGAAAGAATGCAACCTTTGATATATGAGTATATTCCGGGATGACTGAGTGACCTTGACATGTAGGTTTAGAAAAACAATGTATTTGGCTTAAGTCTTATATTTCTCGAAAAAGGAATGCCAAAGTTGGTGTGTGAGTAACATTTTTAAACATTGGAAAAGCAAATGCTGACATATTTTATACAGATCCATGTGACATTGACATTCGTCTTCAGCTGTATGAAATAATTAGTAACCAAGCTTAGTTTTGACTATACTCCGTTGTACATATTTGCTGATTCAGACTATATATAGTGTTTACATCAAGTTACAAGCTGTATCAATACTCACTATTTTCCGCATGTATATGTACTTGACAGGGGGTTTGTCGGGTGAATTCAAACAAGAGTGAGTAGTTTTCTGGTTGTTGCATGGCACCAATATTGCCATGCAAGACATCTGAACCATACTCTGTCATTCTGGCTCTTCTCTCCTGGTACAAAGGTAGTTCAAATATAACTCTCGAATAAGAATTAAGTTCTCTTCAGTTGAGACATTTTTATATAGTTTTCTACATTAATCCAACAAGCTTGTAAGTTACTTTATTAAGTTTCAATTTAGAATGTTTTAGCCTTGTACTCATATATTCTGTATATTTTTACAGACCTTTTGTCTACTATTGATCTAAATAACGCTACAGAACTCCACTAGGTGTACTCTCTTTACCGGCCGCCCTGGTTTCATTAATTGAGGATTACATTTGTACAGAATAAGGAATTACATCAACTTTACATTAAGAAAAGCACTTTGACATCTCTTTTAAGATCGAGTGGCGTCATTGAAAAATAACGTACTAGAATTTTCATTTCCCCTAATATATCCTATATTCCCGATTAAACAAACTCTTAGGTATGTCCCCTCTTGGGGTCCTACATGCCTAGGTTTGCCTTTTAGGTTCTGACAGTATATTTGCATCGTTTGACAGTGTTTGAGAAATATAAATATCTTGGATTCGTTATCAAATAATTTTCCGGTTCAAGTACTCTATGGAGGCCATTTATGAAAATGGTAAGAGAAAAATGCTGGATTTTCCAATTTGTGGAATTCAAAGGAGTAAATACTTGTTTACAAAATTAGTCTTTGAAAGTTCTAATGTTTGAAATGTTCATTGTATTTGGGCTTTAGAATGATTTGCATTTGTCATCATTAGCCTATGATTTAAAATTCGCTTGTTGAAAGCACTGAAAAACAGTAATAAGTCTGCCAGAAATAAACACTTAGAATATATGATTTTAATGTTATACAAATAAGACATATACTGACGAGATAAAGAAACGCCTCAATGAAAAATTGCCATATTTCTTTTATTTCTGATAGTTCAACACCAAACTTGGCCTTAGATACCAGTGTGTTATATACCTACTTTCTTACAATTAATTAGACGTATTTTTACGTTGTCGTAATAGAGAGGTTTTACAGTATTCGCTTAAACATGAGTCAATGTATTTACCGACAATTAATTAAAGTAGCTTTTTGAGATCAGTTAACACAATGACTGCTGAATCCATGGTAACACATTAATTCATATTGGATCTTTCTATCATATTTTGTGTCATGCAATAATCAATCTCCTGTCTTTAGAGACTTGTTTTGAGTAGTCGCTTAATACAATATAGAATGTAAGTCACATTTATTACTCCACTAACTGACATGTACTTGTGAACATCGAGTGACGTCACGTTGCGACGTTGCTGATATTGGAATGAATAGGTATACATTTCAATTTACTGTATTAACTTAAGTATTGCCATGATACCTATTTAAACCGTAATTCTCAAACCACAAGGTTTGAAACTAACAAAAGGTATACAAAAAATGAAAAATTATGCCACAATGTCCCTTTTATTAGGTGGCAATCCAAACCTAAAAGAGTTACCATATGCCTTCTTTACCATCAATGATAATAAAGGAAGAGTTTTTATAAACAACTCTTGCTTTCATGGGTTTTTCTGTTATTCTGATAACGGATAACAGTAATTCAGACTCCCCCTGAGGATACATGTCCCATTACTGTTGTTCTGCATTGAGCAGCCACTTGTATATTTAACTATCTTTACGTCTTTTTTGAAGGACGTGTTAGCAAAAACATGTCTACTGTTAACAAATGTTATACTGTATTGCTCGTTATGTCATTTCATAAAAACATATAAAACAGTCAATATCAGAAAACTTTTCATTTGGGAAATCTGCTGCCGAAAGTTTTGTATCCAGAAATTTTAATATGAGAGATAAATACCACTACCGATACTACTACAAACTAAACTAAAAGTATTTAATATTATATTTTTTTAATAAAAGAGACATTATGAAGAAACAATTACTAGCTCAGAGCATGCAACTATTTATCTTTGTGAGGGTATGATAATAAATATTAAGTAGACCGGGGACAAAGTACTCGTATTCTCTCTTTTTGTAAATAAATGAGTTTGATATTCTCTCATTCTGTTATGTTTCTGTTTGAACAGTTTGAGCATTAGTGAGCAACTTCTAAAACTAAGATTTTCGGTTCACTCACCGTCATTCATATAAGCATTCGTCGTCCATCCGATTAAGATATATAGTCAACGATATCTGAACTGTTACCTTTGTAACTTCATGTCAAAAAGTATGGATGCTATTTTTGTGAACATCTACAAAAGAAAATTAAAATGAGTACATTCACGAAGCTCATTGGTTCGTTTTGCAACCGAACTTCAAGACTGCTCAATACATTCATGTCAAAGGCCAGCGATAACTTGTTAGGTGTACATACTTTTAATTAATTTTTTTACAGTTTTAAAGAGATAGATTTCTTGATGTAGCAAATAAAGAACGGTCAAACTAACATAGGGATCAACAAATCAGGACTTTATCACAATATTAACATTCAGTTGCAGTAAAACACTTTATATTAAGAACATTTGAGTGTTAGCTGTTTTCTTTTTGAAAGTGCGGTTTTCTTTGTAAAATTAACTGTAGTGTGAGGTTGTTTTAAGATTGAACCTTAATTGAATATGCCTATAGTATTGGTTAATTACCTTAAATAAATACGAAAGACTCCAACAGGAAAACGCAACACAAACAATACACCCACCTCTCAAGCAGAACACACACACAGTCATACCACAATCAACACACACGCAATACCAGTCCTTCGATTTATAGTCAAAACGCCCCTAAGTCAAAACACCCCCAAGTCAAAACGCCCCCATTTTGGTCAAAACGCCCCCATATGCTAGTCAAAACGCCCCATATTTTTTTTCAGAACGCCCCCAAACCCAAACGAGTTGAATCTACTACATATAGGCATTCATATATGTTTATAGTAATGTAATCAAAGTTTATGACCATATTAAAGTATTTTTATCATTTATTCCCCCAAAAGACCAAACATACGTATATTTATACCTGTCATAATCCTGTGTTATACATCTGGACATCTACCCCTATAAAAGCTGTTGCGTGGGCCCGAACTCAAAATTATTTCCAATTTATAGTATGATGTATATTTTATCATTTTTCCCCCAAATAAATTGTAGATGTTGACATTTATACAAGTAAACAAAACACATTTTGTAATCACATAATGAGTTTGCACACGTGCCGCTAATAGCATCTGCTTAAGATAAGATAAGATAAGATAAATTTTATTTTAAGTCGGCAAGACATACAATAGACAACATAAGCCATAAAGGCTTTTGAACCGACTATAAGAACAGAACATAATTTTATTCAGATTCGTACAAAGTGGATCTACAGTTCCTACATCATCTTAGTCACATATAAATATTCGTATTAAGTAGATTAAGAGATCCGCCATATCATCTTAAATATATATTATAAACTTGACGTGTTGAGCGATCACCCAATGGATAATTAAAGTCACATAACCATTTTCTTTAATAAAAGAAAGAGATTCTTTATTCAAATTTAATATTTACAGCATTAGTTTATTTACTAAACCTCTTCATTGCCTTTTCCCGAGTGCTATTTGAATGGTAAACAGCTTGGATCCTGGTCAGACGCCGCACAACACGGCATCTGATCAGAATCAAAAATGTTTGACACTTTATACAAGTCAAACACCTGCAATTGAGAAATAAAAGGCAGACACCAATTGTTACAAATGGACGACACCTGACCTGAAATCAATGATTGTTTTTAAAGGAATAAACACTCATGTACTGATCTTACACTTCACACCTTTAGTAATCACTTCAGCACTTCGGCAAACACGTGGCGATAATTAACAACACACATAAAGTAGATAAAGTATACGGTTGTTAAAAAATGAGGTTATAAAATATGGAGATGGAATTTACCTGTTTCTATTTTTTAAAGATCAGGTGACTACTTTATATTCACTTTCTGTAAGTGTATATCAGCATTTATAGCAGTAAATACTCATGTATTTAACGGCTTACAATGTCCGGGAAATTGAAATCACCTTTAAAATATATAAAAAATAATAATTACCGATAAATAGTGGTATAAAAAGAAACTAAAAGTTCATAATTATATATTTTATATAGCATAAAAAAGAGATATATATAAATGGGGGCGTTTTGACTAGGGGTTGGGGGAGTTTTGACCAATTTGGGGGCGTTTTGACCATGGGGCGTTTTGACTTGGGGGCGTTTTGACCTGCAACCCAGTCCTTCATCTACACACTAAATAGAAAACAACACGCAAGACAAACATAAAGCAAAGTGAATATAGGAGCCCGCCTTGGTACGGTCAGTAGCAATCAATAATTAATTATAAATTAATTATTAACAACCACTGGGGGGTTAAACCTGGGTTTAGGGGCGCCCAACCTCACTCTTATCTCCTATATTCACCTATAAAGACGAACAGTGTACATAAAATATAAACCCTGTTCAAAAACCTTACAATAAAGAAAACCGCCAAAACAGTAAGTAAATACATGTAAAACATGGGAAATAATTTAACATTCAAGCCCGTGATAAAAATAACCCACTGTGGCAACGGTCAAATACTATTACCTTGTATTCTTTTGAACATTTTTTGTTTTCTTGGATTGTAAATATATGGGTTTGATTTGGTTTTACCTTAAGATTCCCTTTTTCATTTGAGTGCTTCTAAACGCATTTTTGATAGCATCGTGTAGTTAAAGTGTCTTGTAATCTCTTATTTTAAAGTTATTCACATTACATTGTATGTTGCTATTTTCTTTTCAGATTATAAGATATGCCCTTTTTTGTGTTTTCGCATTTGGAGTTAAGATAGTGCCTTGCCTGGTATCAGTCGGTTCGAAACGGATGTAATTCGTTTTATCGTGTCAGTGCTTATAATTGACAAATCTAGGAAGTGTTAAGCAGTGCTTCTATATTCTACTATAATTTTGAGGTATTTGTGTAATTGATTCAACACGAAAGAAATAAAGCAATCCTTTAAACTATATTTTCAAAAAGACTTTCATGTATTTAGAAAAATAATTCCATGAGAAATTGCTTTTGAGATATAATCTTTATTCTAGGTATCTTATCTAACATTGAATAACTTAAAATTGTGTTACCATTACATTAAGTCTTACATGTTCGTAGATTGTATAATTAAATAAAATCGTAGTATTTTGCATGATTGCTGCATGTAATATATCATAAGAAGTACGTGACATGTATCGACAAAACATGTAACGCTGTATTCGCCAGATGACATAAAATTTAATGTACCTCTTGAAATTTATAGCTTAACGAATGGCACGAGTCTTTATTTTAGTATCTTAGTATTTCGGTTGTCAAATGCATTCAACGCTTCAAAATGCAAACAGAGATGAACATTAAACCTATATGTGAGTAACCGTGTTTAATCGAAAGCATAATTGTCGTAAACATGCTTACTTTAACGCCTGGTAAGATTATATACCGGTATATGACAGGAATTCTATAAGAATGCAGCTCGGCAACACTGACATGTCTTACAATAAATAAATCTTAGCCGAAACTCCTTGATATGTAAGAATACATCTTGACATCTAACCGTATTCAAATTTAGCGCTTTTACAACAAATTATCTATTTTTCAGAATAGGGCTCATCTCGCAGTTACAAAATGAAAGAGAAACAACTATAGCTTTACAGAATGCTCATTTTGTGAGTTATCACCCTTTCTTTAACGTACTCCTAAAACAAGCTTTGTTTAAAATTGGAAGTCACAAACCAAATAGATCTATTTTTTGTTATTATATGCCGAAACGACAATCGGAAGTTTGAATCAGTGACAGTCGAAAGCTAAAATGCACACTCGTCTTTTATTAATTTTCCATGCGACTTTGAATTACATTCGATAGATTTCCCATTAGTGACCTGACAATTGTTTGCATACGTATGCTTGTGGTTCGATGAAACCTTTACTGAGCTTAGCACTAACTATTTTACCGGATCAGATGCCGCGTTACGAGACGTCTAAACATGATCGAAACTTCCGTTCACCCGTATCAACATTTCGGCAAATAGTCCTGCTCAAAATCTAATTTTGAACTGAAAAGTGCAGACAAAGTTATCAAAGCTGACGGTAACACCTGGCGAAAGTGAAGGGAGAGCGGTAAAACATGTATCATAAATAAATACTTATGTCAGGGACTACAATTAATTAATTTGACGTTGTGATTCTTAATTTAGTCTTGATATTCTACTTCGTCATAACTGGTCCCTAATCCAACTGGCATAAAAACACTTACTAGACATTCATCATTTAAAGGCCTTTGTCCAAAAGTTTGATAATACCAAGTTATTTCAATTCTAAATAATTCAGAGAAATAGAGAGTCAATTATGACAGTCAAATATATGTGCAATTGCTGAATCTTTTTTTGTTCAGTGTAAAGGTACATTGCTACAAATGACATACAATAACAAGCATCATAAATGATTCATATCCCCTGGCCGGGTAAGTGTAGCTTTTAGTTCCAGGTTTCGCCAAGAGGACTGGTTATTGTTAAAGCTGAATAGGCATATGTCAAAACTAAAATGCTTCGTTGTATAATGAGATCACTTCAAATAAAAGCATTGTTGAAGGATATAATAGTGATATGCCGATTATTTGTGATACTCGGCGATTACGTCGCGAAAGTACCTACGCGATGATCGACGACAGTTGTATCATCGTTGACGGTTTAAACATTACATTAGGGTAACGGGTTTTCTGAACAAACTCCATTCCTAAATAAATATTGCTGTTAATCTGTCACAATTTAAGAACAAAGAAGTTAAAATGAATAAATGATGAATTAATAACCCAAAGAACCCTTTGTCATTTCCGTTAAATGAGCTTAAAGCAAAATACAGAAATGAATCGCGATTTTTAATCAATGATCGATCACGAACATGTGCCGAATATCAATTGAAAGTGTGTGTCCCATTCAAAACACTAGCATAGTTATGCCAGCTGAATGTTTTCTGTCCAATTAGTGAAAAAAATAAGAATTCCTCACTTTAAAACCTCATTGAGTGTCGTATATTTGTTAGAAAATGGTTAATTATTAAGGAAGTCCCCGGAAAGATAAAAATTCACTGCGTTAAGAATAACCATAGAACTTGTACAAAGTAATCACCAAATCGGTGACTCAAGTGGGGCTTTTTAAGACAGGTGACAGTCTAATACAGGCTCACAGTAAATAAGCTTTCTGCATTATTTTCAACCTGCATTAAGCAACCACCGCCTCTACAGCATTCCAAACTTTGTTAAAGAGTGACCGCAAATGAGAGGTTCTACTGTACTTATGGTAAAACCTAAATCATGTATCATGGAGTCATCTTTAGTTGCAGATGACACCAGTTCGTAGCGATTGACAAGTTCCTAAGGTCAAACTTGTATCGAATGCAAAAAGTCATAGAAACAAATTGCCGTAAATACATCGTTATAACTTTCAAGAAACATTAATAATTCTTGATATAACTTGTAGCAACTCCATTCTTCAAAGTTGCCAACATTGTAAAGTTCCGTACCGTTTTATGTGTTTGTGTCACCTGGTAAGCTAAAGCTGTGTAAAGAAAGGCCCCGATAACAGATTCCCTATGAATATTCGTACAGTCTAAGGCCTGTTTTGACTTGTAATTAATCACTTGACTAACGTATGCATTTATTTATGCCCTTGTTATCAACGTGCCACACTTGTAAATCCGATAGACTAGCTAAAGTTTACTCCGAGTAGTATAATTTTACACAAAAACTAAGCCAAACATCAAAACTGTGCTTAAAACAGTTTTGGAATATAGAGTAGTCTGATGAGTTACCGTATTATTTTTTATCAGAATCGAAACCATCTTATTCTCAAATGAGCTGAAGTTGAATCGAACAATCATCAAACAGGTGAATAATGCTGGTATTTGTAGACATTGGGAGAAATCAAATGTTTCTGACATTTGGTATTTCGATTCCTAGTCAAACTCAAATGCTCTGAAAGCAGTTTACGTCCATACCAGAAGACACTTTCAGTGCGAAATCCAGGGAACCTTCGAACAAGTTCATCTTATCACAATTTTGACTTATCCATATAACAAAATTTTGTTGTGAATAATTTGCATAATTATTATGTAATGTATATTCATAATATTTTTAGTACAAAATTAAACAGAAAGAAAGAAAGACGGATTAAAGGCATAGACTATCTAAAATGGGTTTTGTCTTCAATTTAACCACTATAAATAATGATAACTAAGTATCATTGAGAATAACATAAGAAATTCCGTTTTTTTCCTGAAAATTTAACCCCTTCTATTTTTAATATTCTTGAAAATATCTACTCTGCTACCTGTTTTATTCATAGAAAACTCGAGAATTTGTGAATATTGAATGAGTAAATATTTTTAATAGAAATAGTCTGCTCAGATAGTATCAAATATTATTATGTTTGCAGTATCTGGCTGTCAAACAACATAACTCCGATCAAAAACCCTGTTATTAGGTATCTGATCTAGATCCAAACACTACAATTACCAGTATTTGTTTTTTTTAAACAACAAGCAATTATTTCAAGTTATTTGAATGATATCAATATAATTTATTATATACATAACAAGTTGGTTGGGTAATTTTTGCCATCAGACGTGATAACGAGTAAAGCAATTAAGTAGGCCTGCTGCCACGTTTGTAAGTTACTAGTTAAATGTGATAATGACGGGCATGTTGTATTAACAAACCCATTTTACAGAACAGAACAGAACATATCCTTTATGCACACAGGTTTTGTTGAATTTTCAAGAATAACATGTATTCATATTTATGCGGTAAAAAACAGTATAGGGACCTAACTATAAGTTGTCTTATCCAATATATATTTATATCCAATATCATCTTTAGCGAGCAGGACTCAATTAAAACAAAATACTGAGCAGTCGGGGAATTATTTTTAGTTTGTAATAAGCAGTATTTCGTCTTATCCGAGTTCGTTGTAAGTGTGCTTTTTGCAATTATCATCGTCTCATCTAACCAGAACCCGAAATACATATAGTACTCTTGATATGAAATAGAACGGCGTGCAGTATTTCCAGACTAAATGTCACTATACGTTAGTATTTTATTGTGCACGAGTTTGTCTGAACTACAAATAGTACTAATATCAAGAAACAAAGGTGCCCGCAAAGCTAAATTCTCTCTCTCTCTCCCTCTCTCTCACTCACTCTCTCTCTCTCTCTCTCTCTCTATTTCTATGTTTCTCTCTCTCTCTCTTTCTGTATATGTTTCTGTCTCTTACCGTAATTTGTTTGATAGTGTAATTTTTACTCGCCTGTTTTGCACAGTTTAGTCCCCGTCTATTGTGGTATCTTGTTTGGATGTGTTTGTTGGTCGTTGTGTCTCTGTGTATGTCTGTCTGTTTGTCTACTTGTTTGTTTGTAGATGTGAAACATGGACTGCATCGACACAGCGAAAGCTTTGATATTGTCGATGATGCTTGAACGGGCACTATCTGAATATTCCGCCTTTTTTCCGTAAGCTACAGTTATTGTCCGGAAAAACATTGAGAATTCACCACTGAACAAAAACTATTAAAACATCATAACCTGTTACACAGTCGATTGTAGTTCAGAGGTTCAGTCAACCCTCAAACAAGGTCAGGACCGTGAGTTCGATCTTCTACATATATGCGTGTTTGTGTTATTTTTTAATTCTTTTGTCCGGAAGACGAATGCTTGTATTGGAAATTATTATTTATGTCAATTTAGTACAGTAACACTTGTCTAACACAAACATATATAAAGACGTACACGTAATATAATCCAACAGTTCTGCTGAAAGCAATCTACGGTACGCGTTAGACAAACCGCTCTTAAGAAGCGCACTGTTTTACTTTTAAATTTCGTTAAGCAGTATGTCGTTCTTTACATGGGTAAATCATGTTCATCTATTTATAAGATAGCACCATCGACACAGAAAGTATGTAGAGAAGCACAGAGACAACCAGCGAGTCTGAATTTCGTTGCTTATTGATTGTTACGTATTTCGTTAAAAATAGATAATTAAAATGACAATAAAAATGAATGAAAGAATGTATGTTGGAGAACAAAAACATTGAATTTAAATAAAACATTAGTACGGAAATATCTGATATAATAAGAAAATAAATTCACAATAAGATAAATAAAAACACAGCTTGTTGGTGAATTTAGATTCGATCCTACCTAGATTCGAACCCACGACCTCTGTCCATAGGATCAGCGATACATCGTATTGCTGTTTTAATGCGTGTGTAGTATATTTTGCCAAGTATTTTTTGATTGCACGATACAGTTACCGGAAATTTCCGATTTCATCGACGAAAGTGATGAGTGCCAGTTCAAACATCATCGTCAATATATATGGTGTGTAGATATTCACTCAGAGGATCTTCTAATCGATCACTTTTTAAACTCAAATTTATCGAAACAGGAAATGACACACTGACGTAATCAGTTTTGATTCAAATACTAGGTTGAATGTGCATTGAATCGAATTATTGAGTTTTGAGTCTCTTTCTACGTTACGTCACACCTCCAAATTCGACGATTAAGGTATTTCGCACGTGCCGTGCGAAGCGTGTATGGGGACATTGGTTAACACGGATTTTGATTATTTGTTGGTCATCAATCTTCCTAACAGAAATTTATTTAACATGTCGAAAATACGGATTGTACTAATAACAAGAGCACTCGAAGTGTTGTATTCAGAGCCTACCTGAAATACCATGTTAACGTCATGGACATTTTACGTCCTGGGCGCCCTAAATTCGTTTACATAAGCTAAATATTAAACATCAATATCTTATTTCACCAACTTCAACGCAATTCAACATGTTGTTCGCCATTATCTGTTTGTTTTAAGGAAATTTTGTCTGACCGGAAGTGTACAGATTAACGTCATTAGCGCCTACAGATGAAAAACTCACTATACGGAATATTTCATTTTGGTCACCACACACTTGCTCGTATGTTTCCACGCGTATACGATGACTGCTCGCGCATGTCAGAACCGTCGAATATGTCAAAGCAACGTAACGTAAATGCGTTTACGGCATCAACGCCAATCCTTAAAATGCAAAATTTTAACTTGGCGCCTTAAAATTCAGCTTTTGTAATGATATATTAATATTACGTGTCGCTGAAGCGGTTTAGGGTGGCATTCTTTAAGTTTTCTGTAAATGTCACTAAGCCACGACTGACAGCTAGCGGCATTTTTCGTAGTTTACATATTATAAGAAAACAGATCAGGAATGGCCTCAGTATTCTTATTTCAGTGCCAGCTGACAATATTCCATCAATACTTACATAGTATTTTTTCAAAGTAATCATTTAAGTGCACCAATGTCGCGTTGAAAGCTGGTAGCCAAACAGACAAATGTTATTCATGACATTGTGACTTGTCATTTTAGGGCTAGGTTACAATTTCATTCATATTTACAATAATTCGTGATCAATTATAATGAAACTGTTCTTCCTGTTATGAAACATCATCGTCTCATGGAAAATGTAAATTTTGGCAACCGGATTAACTAGTTTTTAGAGTAGCACCCTTAAATCTGACTGATCGGTAAGAAGATCCTTTGAGTGTATATCAATACTAATTATATTTGCATAAAAACGGCCGGTAGTAACGCCAAGAAAACGTACACGTTAATATCAAAACCCATCACACTGACTCAGGTTGGCAAATAGCTTCTCAATTTCTCAGGTTGTTATCAATTTATCTGTATATCATTATATGAGCGATCATCTACAAACATGTCGAGTTAAAAAACACTTATGCTGTGAACGTCTGTATGCGTTCTGCGTGTGGTTCGAAACAAAAAAATACCTTCTTTTCTTCCTTCTCACATATGTTTAAATCTCGTATCAACTAAACAACCTTAAATACGGATATAAACCGTGTGATTTAAGTACTAACTATACGCAATTTTGAATAAAGATCGATACTTATCGAGGAAAGATGTGCATCTGATCTTACAGCAAATCGTTAGGTTTTCGTATCGAGGAACCACTAGTTAAACTACCTTAAATGACATTTGGAATATACAGTCGATAGGTTTTTATCGGGCCTACATACTTTCAGTAAAGTATTAATTGGTTACTCTATTGAAACTGGCCTACCAACTTTATTAAAAAGATTCGCTAGAAACGTTCAAAACGTAAAGTTTTAAGATTGATATTGACTATGTTCTTTTGGATAGCCAGTTGAAATTCTATAGACTTAAAGTTGTAAAATACAGCTGTCAACCTAATTTTGCTTGCGAATCAACCATTTATGAGTGAGACTTTAGAATTTCAAAGCAATTACATTAAATAGTATCACGGAACTGCAGTATATACGAGGTGCTTCAAAAGGTAATGTGATTTGATCAATAACTTTGATACAATACGTGCAAAATGCATGTGTTACATATCATTCAAAATACAATTAGCAAAATAGCATGGACCTTAAGTGCTTCTTCTTGAGGACACCAGAACATAGCCCTATTCAGATATAAATGTTTAACTTTCTTAAATCTCAAATTTTAAAAAAAAACATTTCTTATTTTGCTTATGACAATGTATTTTCGAACACTATTACAAATGTACAAACACGTATTAGTGTACAAATAACAAACGCTATGATAAGTCATCATCTAGTTACGAAGTTATATATTGTTTCGGGGATTTAAGGCTAATAGTAAGTCCTTTACTCGTGATATGTTAATGCATATCTAATTAAATCTGTACATTTCTTACTAAAGCCCTTGTTTCCAAGATTGACCACTTAAAATATCTGCTATTATACAGTATCTGCAAGTATTTGAATTTTATTAACTGTGAGCCGTCTAAGATATATGATACATATGATACTATAAAATGACATAACAAAGCCAATAATCATGTCAAATGATTGTATTTTGTTTTATATAATTACAATAAGCACACTAAAATATCCCTAGAAAGATGACTACTCCTATAAATAACACATACTTTATATACACTAGTCATTATGATAAACATTTGCAAGTATTTTACTAACGTAACCTTTCCATCGATCGACATTGCTTTATTAAATATGTGTTTTATTTTATAGATTACTTCAACGAATAATAGCTCAATTTGATCTGTTACGCATCTCTTTAATCTTTTGTTCACTACTTATCGAATTAGAATTAAAGCTCACTATGAATTAGCAATATGGAAACAGACCGAAATATTTGATTACTTAAATTAATAATGTACTAATGAGCAGTGATTTGGTGAAGCCATAGGTCTTCATATGATATAGGATTTTCCTTATGGGATAAATATATATATATTTACTTAATATAAATGATAGTCAAAATACATGTTATTTTGTATGGCTTAAACACTGTAGCATAAGATACAGAAAAACAAATACACAAACTGTTCAAATGCAGGTAAGGAATACTTCCAAAATAATAAACGGACATTTTACTGCAGCGTGTTTTGTTCTTAGACCTGCAACTAATACTTTCTACAGTAAATGCTATCATTAAAAGGAACTCGAATTTCTAAATACATTATACTGACTTGTAATAGCAACTATAAGTTATATAGAAATATGAATTATTTAATTCTTAATCACCAAACACTGATAGTAGTGGTAGAAAAAGAAAACAAACAACAAGACGTCTTACCTTGTTTTCAGTCTGGAAATGCTACCATGAACTAGCAAGTATCAACACATATATACATATACAACACATGCTCCTCCCATAATTCCCACCATAACTGGAATGCATGCTCATAACTCTTATATAAACATTGTTCACTAGCAGTGAAACAGTTACTTGTGCACGTGTAGTGAATATAAGGATATATCTATTTTCATCACAACATATAGAGTACATGAATATAAATGAAAAGTGGTTATGAAACAAAATGAAAAACAACAAAATCATGATATATGCTGGTATTAATGTGTAAGCGTGTCCGTAATAACATGTGCTCAAACGTGTATGGAATATCAATACGACACTATTTGCAATGCACTACATATCCTAGTACTACCAGAAATAATAAAAATGTAAATCAATAACTGACAAACCTATCATGATTCATTTTAGAGAGTATACAACACATTTCTTTCTAATTATTCCATAAGTATGTTATCTATGGCTCACCATACACACATTGTAAACTAACTATAGTTCCATACTGACCACCAGACTGCATAATCCATTCGTATGGACAGCTCAACAAATCCGACTATAGAAACGTAAATCAGAAAGGGAGAAAATATTCGCACAATTTACTCACGATTGTTATAAACATAGTTCAAAATGAGCACATAGAGACCGGTTGGTATAGTTTAATAACGCAACCGGAGTAAGAACATTGTTAAGCTTTATGTACTCAATAGCCTCGACTTCTAGCGAAAGGAAAGTAGAGACCGGTTAAGTGCAGTATAACGTAAGATACTTAATCTTAAACTGCGTAGAGTGTTAATGTCATGATAATGATTAATGTTGACATCAAAAGATATTTAGTTGCTGATGTTGTTAAAAACGATCAATGTACGGACAAAATAATCATATTTACAGCCATAAAATATACCAATACTGACTAAAACGCACCAGAAGAAACGTCAACAAGAGGCCCATTTACCATAGTTCGCTCACCTATCAGCTGACAAGATAGAGAGAACTACTAATGTCAAAGGGCATGGTCATGTTTAACCCCAGGGGCACACTTTGAACAATCTTAATAGAAAACCAGTAGATGATGCTATCTGCAAAATAGTAAAATCTGTGTACATGGGTTTCAGACGAAAAGATTGTTAACGTTTACATTAAAAATCTATTATAGCTCCTGTGACTTAGATATGCCACGGTCTTTCACGAGATGTCATTTGAAGCAATTGTTTACGACGACGGACGACGCACACCGTACGTCGCACGACCGCGGAAGACGGACACAGGGCCATCATAATAGCTCACCTTGAACCTTAGGCTCAGGTACGCTAAAAACAATGACAGGTTCAGGTTATCGACCTACATGAAGGATAACATGATAACATTGTTATACAAAGGGGCAGAATCATCTTAAACCGAACATTTTTAGTGCCGATATGAACACATTTCGATGCTTTCTAGTTGTATATTGTCCAATTATTTACGTATCTACATTTTTATCGAATGTAATGCGCGTATTTAATTAAGTAATACAACTGTGTTTCTCTGGAAATGATACAGCAGCAATTGGACGATGAGCCCCATACATACGCAAAAATCAACACACACGCACACTTTTGCATTTACTAATTTGTTTTTATTTACTAGAGTATCCAGACCTTTCATCCTCGCAAATCACAAAGGGATTCGTGTTTTTATCGAATTTAGTTAAATGAATTATAACGTAAAGATTTAAATAAGCTTGTGCAAAACAAATGACTGTTCTGAATTGGATTCCGAAATTTTAAGTCGGTCAGGCAATATGGCAGTAAATCGTCTCAATTACGACCACTGAAAAGACAACTACTTTAGGGTATTAAAGACAGGTTCCAGCTTAAAGCAAAATGAAACTTATTCAGACACCAACGTGCCTTAAAAAGCTCATTTGGAATATGTCAGGGCCAATCGCAGAAAACAATGGTACTCCGGTTATTACGTAATCAGAATATATGTTATGGTACATATTTCAGTTAATTGTTGGAGTCTGAAAAGAATTCCCTACCGCGGGGGCTATTTTAGGATATTGCGAACCTGGAGAAATGTTGCCATACCGAGACTGCATATTAATCACTCAATACCTTTCTCCACGGGCTATTAACGGGATAGCTTGCGTTTTAATGAACTCGTGACTTAACCGTACCTTAAGGTATTGGATTGAAATGCACGAATGAACACCAAATGAAAATACAGTTCAAGATAAAAGCACTAGCGTTGAAATTAAGGTAAACTGAGCATCTTGACAAAAAACTCCACAAACAAATACATTTCATACTATCTATGAGCTTTTTGTGCCACTAAGAAGTATAAAATTTGTCTTAGTGGGATAATACAAATAGAAACGTTCGCAAACGTTAACAAATTTACCAGCATGGGGAAATTATTTGAATGAAAAGTCATGTATACGTAAGTGTAATTTATTCACCATTTGAAACGTATTCAATCATTAATTTATAATGTCTACAATACAACCCATCTCATGTTTTACTAGTTTTTATTAGTCACATTATTTGATATAACACAACGGCTGCTAGTCTAGATGCTGTTTAATTCCGTTTAGGCAATGTGGTTTCAACACGTTGAGATAGTATTACTTATTTGCAAATAGGTTTATTTAGCAGGTATTATATTTCATAGTGAACGTTCTTGAGACACTGCAAACAAAGGTATATTTACCCAAACTTGGGTAAATATACCTTTGTTAGCAGTGTCTCAAGAACGTTCACTATGAAGTATTACTTATTGTTAATAATTTCGATACATTTATCTGTCAAGATTCTGTTTATTGGAATTATTTTATTATGTTATTTTTTTTTTCATCCCGTTTTGATAGCATGATAAATGTATGCGCGTTTCCGTCATATCAAAAGTAGATAAGTTTGCATTGTTTGTATATACATCATATACATCATCCTGAAGTACCAAGCACCGTTTTTTGAAATCGAATTAAATCTTATGTTTGCAATGCTGTTTTCAATTCAAAGGCTACATAATATGATTTTATCCCGTCACTACAGCTTCCGGTGACATCATAAAGGGGTAGCATAATAAACCTAGGTTTATCTGTACAGTGGCAAGTTTATCTGTATAGCTGTATGAATACACCGGAACTATTTTTATTTCTGTTACTCAAGCAAATAGCGGAGAAGTTGATTTTTAGACGCAAAAAACACCCTCTATATGTTTATAAAGATTTAGCATCCAGAAAAAAGAAAAAGAAATATCTACAAAAAAAAAAGTTTGGATCGAGTGGGTTTGAACTCGGATCGTCGTGATGGGAGTTGTCGATGGTAACCGTTGGGCAACGGAGGCAGATATATTGTGACATCGATTTAAGTTGTATATAAAGTTTGTATGTTGACGCGTTTCAAAATAAAATCATTTCGATGGCAACAAACCAGAATAAATATTTCTTTTTTAAAACAAGTTCACAAATAAATCTACATACCCATTAATTATTTCTTTTTTCATATGGACCTACGCAGAGTTCGGGACCATTCTTCAATCGTCTCTGATTCTGTCTTTATTTCTACTTATAGAGCAATACATTAACTGTATACAGTAGAGCAACAAGTTGAATGATGCTCTAGGTAGGCTTAAAGCAAAGCAGAATGCAAGATGTAGTTGCAAAGTTCAACACAATCATTGCATGGGATGTAGAGTTTGAATCTGATCGGTCAGAAAAGAAACTGTTCGAAAACAATAAACGACCTTGACGAGTAACACGAAAGCTGGTGACAATTTCCAGTCGTTATTTTAGGCATTATCAACTTCTGAGTTGAAGCGTAAATTATAGCCCATTTGAGTTAAAATGTATAACTTGTCAAATGTGAATCGACTTACTTTTCCTGTTTTCATATGGACCTACGCAGAGTTCGGGACCATTCTTCAATCGTCTCTGATTCTGTCTTTATTTCTACTTATAGAGCAATACATTAACTGTATACAGTAGAGCAACAAGTTGAAGGATGTTCTAGGTAGGCTTAAAACAAAGCAGAATGCAAGATGTAGTTGCAAAGTTCAACACAATCATTGCATGGGATGTAGAGTTTGAATCTGATCGGTCAGAAAAGAAACTGTTCGAAAACAATAAACGACCTTGACGAGTAACACGAAAGCTGGTGACAATTTCCAGTCGTTATTTAGGCATTATCAACTTCTGAGTTGAAGCGTAAATTATAGCCCATTTGAGTTAAAATGTATAACTTGTCAAATGTGAATCGACTTACCTTTCCAGTTTGTTGTCAGTTTTTCACTCTAAAAGTTTTATTGTGGTCATTTTATCCCTTGTGTAAGATTAACTAAGCACAGCTCAGCTGGGAGCGGCAACTATTTTTTTGTATGTCAGCAATTACATGAAACTTGTCAAATTTAGAGTTTTTGTAAATTTGAAAGGCCAAAATCATTAAGTGACGGGATAAATCGCTTAATATGTAGTTGCATGAGATAGAAGGGGTTTATTCTGCTCGAGGAGATACCATTAAGCACTCGGTAAACCTAGCGATAAATGATTTCTCCACTCGCAGTATAAACCCCTCCTATCTTATGCAATGGCATATTATTCTCTATATCTATGTCTGTTGCATAGTATATTGGCAATAACTTGCACTACTTACTTTTAAACTGACAACGAACTATACTGAAATTCATATAACCTTTAAGGTGATGTATTTTCTTTAAATATATATTCAAATACCGTTAAAAGTTATCAAGTGACTTTAACGAAGACATCTGGGACGGAATCATGAATTGGAAGAATAGAAGTACATGGTCTCATTGGTCTGCATTACTTATCTCCTACATTAAAGTCATAGTTTTAAGTGAGTTATGCTAGTAAATGTTCGCTTAATACGGCTTTAATTATAATATCATGTTTCTTTTCTATTTATCTCAGTACAGGTTACCATTATAATACAAAACTGTTCACTATGAATTTCGTATTAAATATAAATTGAATTTCATTTTAAGTCTAAACTTTTCAATTTCGCACACAAAATGTAGAAAGCATTACCTGATAGCTTTCGTCCGAGTACTTCGGACTTCGTCAGCCAACTGAATTGACTTCTCATTGGGGATTAACACCGCTCGAGGCCTTCGTGAGCGATGTTAATGTCGAGTCCCAGATGTGCGGGAGGTTGTATCGGCCCCGTCCCTGTTGAGCGCCGGTGTGTGTGCCCTTATGTATACTGCTTCCTTTACCCCCCGTTCAAACCATGAGGGTTTGCGGTCTAGGATTTCCACTGATTCGAGAGACACACAGTGTCCTGGGGAGTCTTTATGTAAATGGCGTGATACCTCACTTGTACTGGAGCTGGGCCGTCTATGCTCTATGAATCTCGCTTTCAAATTCCTTTCTGTCTCATCGATGTAGATCTTCCTCATGTCCTTTTTTTCGCATTTAATGTGGTATATAGGGCCACATATATCCTGCTTCTTTGACTTGTCTTTTGGGTGTACTAGGATCTGTCTTAGTGTCCTGTGGGGCTTAAAACACACGTTTATATTGTGTTTTCCAAACACCCTTCTCAAAGTTTCAGACTTCCCCTTGATGTAAGACAGGATAATGTTGCCCTTAGAGTCTTTCTTTCTGGAGTTAACAGTTTTAGTCTTGTTTTTTTTACTTTGAGAGTTTTGTTGCCACTTTCTGAATAGCCCATTTAGGGTAGTTGCATTTGTTAAGGGCACTGTTGACATGTTGTTTTTCAGTCCCAAGATCTCTTTGGTCCGATGTCACGATTTCGGCCCTTTGATGTAAGGTCCGAACAACACCTAGTTTGTGCTCCTCCGGGTGTGCAGACTCAAAGTTTAAATATTGGTCGGTTTGAGTGGGCTTGCGGAAAACCGTAGTTTTGATGGTGCCGTCAGGTTGCCTTATAGTGTTTGTATCCAAAAATGCCAGAGATTCATTTTCTTCTGTTTCAATTGTAAATTTGATGTCCGGCTCAACACTGTTGATGTTTTCTGTGAATTCACTCACATACTCCTTCTTTTGTTTCGTGTGCGTGTCGTCTACATAACGATACCACCATCCGGGTGGGTGGGGTGCTGTAGAGAGGGCTATTGTTTCAAAATGTTCCATGTATAGATTGCAAACAATCGGGGATACAGGGGAGCCCATAGCTGCACCATGAATCTGCAGGTAGTATGTTCCATCATATACAAAGTAAGTGCAATTTAGGCACAACTCTAATAAGCTAGTCACCCGTTCTGGGGTTAGAGGTGTTCTATTTGACAGCGTGTTGTCAGCTAACAACCTGTTTCTCATGACAGCGAGTGCCTTGTCCACAGGTACACTGGTAAACAATGCGCTAACATCATATGAGACTAAAATCTCCCCCTCCCTTACAGTCTTGTCCCTGATCACTGATGCAAAATGTTTTGTGTTTTTGACATGGTGTTCAGTCTGACCCACAAGAGGGGGGAGCACTTTTGCAAGATACTTGGCACAATTGTAGGTGATCGATCCCACGCTACTGACGATAGGACGGAGAGGCATATTTGGTTTATGTACTTTTGGGAGTCCATAACACTTGGGGGGTGTCAGTGGTGGGGTAGAGTTGTCTGCTAAGCCTAAACTCGAATTCTCCATTGTCCTTTAATTCTCTTATAAAGTCTGATAGTTCCTTCTTATATTTAGTAGTAGGATCTCTTGTCAAGACCTTATAGGTGCTGGAGTCCTGTAGCATAGTCTTGCATTTATCCTTATATGCTCGCTCACGAAGGCCTCGAGCGGTGTTAATCCCCAATGAGAAGTCAATTCAGTTGGCTGACGAAGTCTGAAGTACTCGGACGAAAGCTACCAGGTAATGCTTTCTACATTTTGTGTGTGAAATTGAAAAGTGTAGACTTAAAATGAAATGAATAACACCACACAGTTAAACCTTCATCAAAAAATAAATAGAATATGCAGAAGTTTACTAATTTTACTAAATATATACACTCAACAAACTTTCTAATTGGTCACCTACGTTAGTCGGTATTTTTCAGCAACAGGGAATAACTCTTTCCCGATTCTAATTGTATGTCATTGCTACATGTTCAATAAATGCATGTACGAGGTTTCACGTTATTACGAGCAGTAAGTATCATTTTATGATGAAATTTGTGAAAAATTCCGAAAATTAAAAAAAACCACAATCATTTTCTGCAATCCGTGATATGCTAGTAGCGTGTATGTTCCCTTACAACATAAAAATGACACGACAATATAGTCTAATTCAAGCAACATATCTCTGCATGTAACGCTGTAGTATGTTGTTCCAGTCCTGAATGAGGTCACGCTCCAATTCGCGGCATTTCTGTTGTTGTGGTTGTGCGCGTACCCTGCGTTTTTGTAAAGCCCACAAAATTACATATTAGCTCTTCGACGGAATTGTAATCAAGCGAATGTTATGTGCTCTAAATATTTTTTGCTGTTCCCCTGACAAGATGGCATGGAACATTGTCCTGCATTATCTAGTTAATGAGTAATTGGTGTGTTTTTTATAAACTATTGTACTGAATTGTTTACCTCTCTTAAATACGCCCCAGCTCCCAACATTCCGACGGCAACAGCACGCTCTTCTAACGTCATTCTGGCCATGCTGAAAATGACGCTCTTTCAAAATGGAAAGAATTAATTTTTGATATTATCGATACCCGGAATTCGTTCTATTTATCCAATAACCATCTTTTACCACCTAAACCTAAATTTAACATTCGTCACTTAAAGAAGGGCATACAAGACTTTCATTCCAAATATGTACTCGTTCCTGCAGACAAAGCATCCAATAATGTGATAATTGTATGACGATTACATTATGTTGATACTTTAAACCAGGAACTTGTAAATACCGATTCCTACACATCAACCAATTTTACGGAACGTAATGTAGTATCTGATCATCTTGATACATGTGTACAATTAAAAGCTGAAGTCAACATTACATGTCACAAACTTCCTACAATGTACTGGATACCAAAGCTCCACAAAACTCCATATAAGTCTCGTTTTATTGCTAATTCAAGTGCATGTATTACTACTAAGCTTTCCAAGCTTTTGACATCGTCTTTAATTAAAATCGAAGAACATGTTCAAAGGTATTGTGCGAAGACTTACTAAAATTCTGGACTTAATCTGTTTTGGTCTATCAAAAACTCGAATGAAGTTTTGACGAAGCTTGAAAATAGAAAATACCAAGCTTGCAATATAAGTACTTATGACTTTTCAACACTATATACTACCTTACCTCATAATTTAATAAAAACTAATCTTATACAACTTATTGAAAAGACTTTTGCCAGAGAAAGGAAACTACTTCTGGCGTGTAATACAAATGACACGGTTAAGCATTACACTATGTGGACTTGCACCGATGTTTGTAAATCACTATCATTTCTTCTGGATAATATTTATGTACGTTTTGGGAGTACCATATACCGCCAAGTGATTGGTATCCCTATTGGTACAAACTGTGCGCCTCTTGTCGCAGACCTATTTTTGTACTGTTATGAGAGGGACTTTATGCTAAGTCTAAAACCTGATACACAGGCAGATATGACCGAAGTCTTTAACAATACATCGCGCTATCTAGATGATATTTTTAATATAGACAACCCATTTTTTGATACGTTGTTTCCGTTTATTTACCCAAAAGAACTACGTCTTAATAAAACAAATGAGTCCAATTAGTCGGCACCATTTTAAGATTTAGATTTTTTAATAAATAACGGAATTGTTTCTTCTAAGATTTACGATAAACGAGATGATTTTGATTTTAGTATTGTAAATTATCCTCATCTAGATGGCGATGTTACCCGTTCTACATCTTACGGGGTTTATATTTCACAACTTATTCGTTTTGCTAGGGCCTGTACCTCTGTTGAGGACTTCCACATTCGTAATAAAACTATTACTAAAAAGCTTTTTAAACAGGGGTTCAGATTTCATAAACTTCGTAAAACATTTTCTAAATTATTTTATAGAAATCGTCCTCTTATTAACAAGTATAAATGTAACTTAAAGTCTTTTCTGTGGCAAGGTATTTCACATCCGGAGTTTTATGGCGATGTTATTTACAAACTTCGTAAGATTCTTGGACATATTCATTTTCAAAACCTGTTTGTGAAACGTATTAGATTTTTCCTCAAAAAAGATTATGATCCAACTATATTGCTGCGCACTTCACGTTTGGTTATCGATCAATCTACAATTGATAACCATGCTTTCCTCTTTGGTTGTGCGACGACAGACAGGGCTTAGCACTACATGATGATGTATCTCAAAAGCCGTCCTTAACCGGGAGAGTTATGTCGGATTTTCGTGCTTTGTTTGTTTTTTCCCTCCCTCTCTGTCGTACCCTGAACCCATCCATGTCTTACAGTTACTCGTGACTACAGACTAGTCGCTTGAGTACAATTTGACCGTTGCCACAGTGGGTTATTTATAGCACGGGCTTGAATGTTAAATTCTTTCCCGTGTTACTAATAATCTTGTCATAGATTTTTTGTTAGATGTTTTACATGTATTTACTTACTGTGTTGGCGGTCTTTTTGATTGTAAGGTTTTGGAACTGGGTTTATATTTTATGTACACTGTTTGTCTTTATAGGTGAATATAGGAGATAAGAGTGAGGTTGGGCGCCCCTAAACCCAGGTTTAACCCCCCAGTGGTTGTTAATGGTTAATTAATTTATAACTAATTATTGATTGCTACTGACTGTACCAAGGCGGGCTCCTATATTCACTTAGCTTTATGTTTGTCTTGTGTGTTATTTTCTATTTAGTGTGTAGATGAATGAATGGTATTGCGTGTGTTTGTGTGTTTTCTTGTGGTATAAATACGAAAGAAGACTCAAGCAGGAAACGCAACACAAACAATACACCCATCTCTAAAGCAGAACACACACACAACCATACCATAACAAACACACACACACACACACAACCATACACGCAATACCATTCCCTCATCCACACACCAAATAGAAAACAACACGCAAGACAAACATAAAGCTAAGTGAATATAGGAGCCCGCCTTGGTACGGTCAGTAGCAATCAATAATCAATTATAAATTAATTAACTATTTACAACCACTGGGGGGTTATATAACGTGCTTGCATGCAAACTCTGTGAAGTTTCAGTTTCTCGGACACCAGAACATCGATTTCAACAATAAACACATGGCTAGTGATTCCTGTGTGAAATCTCAACGTGAAACGTGTCGAATTTCTAGAATAGTTAGGAAAAGAAAAGTGACCAATTAGACTTTTTGTTGAGTGTATTAACTAATCAAAATAGTGAACATTTTCTTTTAAAATGATATAGTAAATAGTGTCGTACAACAACAGGCTTGTTAAATTCTCGCACATTAATCTAGATAATGTTTTTGTAACTTCCAGAAGAGATTCTTAAAACAGTACGATTAAGAACTTGAACAGGCCGATTATATATTAAGTCAATCATTTAACACGAGTTATAATGACCCGTTGCAAACAATAATATTCAAGATCATACCAAAAAATGTTCGAATATGTCTCTTGAACTATACATTTTGCAGTTTCTTCTCATCAATTTCACACGACACATTTTACCTTTCTCCGCGTATGTCCTAAGGATGCATCTACCCTGTCTGGCGAAAGGTAAACTGTTTAACCATGACCACATTAGAATCAAAAGACATCCTGTTGACAGTGTTTACGACGGAAGCATAACAGAACAGTCTGCTCATGAAGTCAGGTAAGAATAAAAACTTTTCAGGTACAAGTTCTACATGTGTTTTCTTTCAAAAATTTAGAAAATACTTTTAATGACTAATAGTGTTCATAATAATTAGTGATAATAATTATAATAATGATGATGATAGTAATACTTAAAAAACTTATGAAAAATAATGTTTTAAAGATTTTCATTCAGTAGATGTTGTAAAGGAGCGTATTTCTGTTTAAAACACACAGTTTTTGTATATTTCAATGATGTTCAATAAAGTGAGGGGCGATTTGTACAGCCCAACACACGAACCTTACATATTTTGTTGTGGAATCATAAATATTGAATAATTGGAGATCCTTTAAAAGCATCGAAAACAAATGGCCGAATTGGTTTAATTGAGGATGTTGAAGAGCAATATTGTTAAGTAAACATTGCTTACGACCCCTAGCACCAGCCTAGAGAGAATGAAACTTTCAACCATAAATAAGATGAAGTCAATGATTTCAAGAGACTAGAACGTTTAACAGAACTGATAATGATTACAACTCATTTCAAAGTATAAATTTTCTTACTGTAGCTAATAAATTATCAGACACAAGGTTTGTGAAGTTTTGTTTGCGAATGATGGGTAGGTTAGCACCATTATTCTGTTACGTTGACATCAGCTCACTGCGTTTTAAGGCAAATTGAATGCAAACCATTGTATGGTTAAACTTACCCATCATTTTTGTTGAAAGCATATGCTTATTTATTTATGCTTTTCGGTGGATTACCACGAAAAAGCAGTGGATGATCACTTGGTAATCCACTGCAGTGGATTATCACCAATCGCTTTTATTATGAATTTTCCCCGTAGGGCTCCCCAAGAATCGTAGTCAATCGTGTCTTATCGTTAAAATCCGGCAGTCCGATTTGTCGCGAACTACTCACCGGAAGAGCACGAATCCAAACTCGGGAGCAACGAAGTAATTCGGATGACGTCATTATACCGCCAACTGTCACGCCACATGTGTTCGACATAAAACGTGGGGCTCAACACGGGATAAATAATGTACGTTCGCTTTCAATTTTGAAACAATTTCGTTTAAAAAGTGGCTTTAAAGCATAAATAAATAGAATAACTGTGTTTTTTCAGTGTAAGATCGAATTTAATCCATTTCGTGAACATCAGACTGTTATATTTTCACTCGTGGCTTCGCCACTCGTGAAAATATAACGTCTGATGTTCACTCAATGGATTAAATTTCGATCTTACACTGAAAAAAACAGTTATCCTCTATATATTGTTTCAGTTTCTAATACGATGGCTATATTTTGTCTGGTATATGTGTATTGACAGTTTTGGCATTTCGATATTTTGCAATTTTTGGACCGTCATTTTCTGTTGAATGGATTTTTAAAACAAAAGTAATCTTTGAATGTTGCTGATAAGGCGCCTTTTTGTGTAAATACTATGAAACTAAATTCACCATACATAGAGACCAACGTGACAGTTATGTGCCAATTAATGGCCCTGTATTGTATTACGCTAGAGTATATTTTATTTCGAATAACTTGCTTACATTATTTCAAGTTGGATAAACATGTACACCTATTTCCAGGATGTAGTGAAAATTCCATTACGGGGGGGGGGAGATGTGTTAGAGCCTTTTGAGTAAGAAAGATTTTAGGATAATAATGGAAGGAGCCTGCTTTTGATCGACATATTTTAGGCCATATATACTTGACCAGTAATTGTCGTCTTCTGATGATGAATATTACTGCTGGGGGTTAATGATGGAGGTCGATTCTAAATGTGGAATTTTTGCAGGCACAGGACCTGTTTCCGTTGTGATTCGACACTAGGGGTGGACTTTATTGCAGGAATTGACTACATGTAATTGTTTATGTGGATTTTACAATAGCTGGTTGCAGGTCAATACCGGTATGTATTAATCTTTTCATTTATTCGGTTGCGTTTTACCACATTACGGATACTTTATGATTGACGGAACCTTACCTATGATAGTTTTATCATCGTTCGAGAGTAAAACAATTAGTTTGTTATAACAATTAAATGTTATTTTTTTCGGTTCTAATTATTGCCGTAATGTAGTAACTAAATCAAATACTGGTTTATGACAGGATTACATTGTATACTACAAAATACACAATTAGCTACAATTGGACTGATCTTAAACAAAGCTAACTTTTGACAATCTGTTTAACAATAATATTTATAATGAAAATCAAAGTAGATACTGTTCGTCGTCAATTAAGCTGTCATCAAACTTGTTCTGGAATTCTAAATGGCTAAATTGGGTTTCTATGTGTTTACAATAACTTGTCAATGTAGTAATTTAATAATCAAATAGCTGTTGTTTGCTTTATGTCGTTATCAAATTGAGTATCGGGATAAATCAATATGTTGAAGTCTGAAATACCGACATTTCATAAGTAATTGACGACTGTGCTATAAAGAGTATTTTAAACGTAAAATGTGAATTGTTACATCTATAGCCTCTCGATTAAGTAAGAATTACAACTCTAAATGTAATTGTGTACAAATGTTTCACAAAAGCATAAGAAAAACTATAAGACCATACTTTTAACAACAATTCGTACATGCTAACGTAGTGAGCGTTTGCTATAGATGTTCAAATAGTGTATTGGTTAGATCACGCGATTCTTTCCAACCCGGCCCTAAATTAGATCACGTACATGGCCAGTACGCGAAAGGTATATTCCATAATTTTGAGACGTTTGGTGAATGAGTTTTCAGTATTTCGACACACCTTTGTCATGAACAATAAATCAGGTTTTCACTGACAGGCGGCCGGAAATGTTAAGCATGTTTAAATCATTAAGTGATGAGATCTTAATATTGGTATCTTGAAATCGTAAAGGTAAGCGAGGTCATCATTCACATATCCAGTTTCCAGTTCGACAATGGGTTAAATTGGTCGTCTTTTCGAAAAATGGAATTTCATCGAGCAATACAGTTTCCTCAAATTGTAACGTCCGCATATGCAACCTTTTCAGCCGTTTAATAACAAAATACTTTTCGTAAACTATTAACTATCATAACTCTAAGTTTAATGTTTGATCGGTATTTTTATTTTTATTATTGTAGTATTGCATTGTTAAGTGTCAACTTCAAATTAGCATAAATATTTATTTCAATAATTTTCTCAGACAAATGTCTAAGAACTAAATGTGTCTTTATTTTTACTTTCTAGTTCGATCCAAATGATATTGTTTTCTAAAATAAAAATATTTACATTCTGTTATCTCATATAATGTGATGAAAGATAAGTACATGGATATTTGAAACAGTTGTTGTGTTGAATAAATCCATATATAACTATTTACATTGCAATAAATTATTGGCATTAAACAAACAAAAAATTCATTTTTTATTATTACCACATTTTAAAAAGAAAAACAAAAAAACTATAAAATCTATAATGTTTGTAAAAGATGACATGGACGATTTTCGGTTTTCTTTGAATTACTATGCTGAAATATTAACAAGACCTATGAAACATTTTGATAGAACACAAGCTAGTTAAACATGATTGTGTTTCATGACAAAATTTAAACTATTTTATTGAAACGACATCCCATGGTTTAGCTGGTGTCAAGTCGTTTTTTAACCATTCAAAAACTTCAACTTTTCTGTTTTCTGCGTAACATCAGTTATACGAACTCGTTTTGGTGAGTTGTGTTTAGTTTCCAGCTGTTAGAATACATGTCGTCTTATAATAGTAAGATGCCTTTTGTTATTATAATGGGTGAGGTTTAACAAATATGAACCTAAATGTATGTTATATTTTTATCAAAACAAGTTCATCTTAATGAACGAAAACTTTGTAAATTTATTGAGACAAATTTCTTTTAATACCCACACTTAAACATGTTTCCAGTGTTTCCTATGAGAACAATAAGTTTTGGGGAATTTTTTAATGGTATCTAGTGTATGTCGGGTGATTTTTAATAAATTGTGTTTTTCAGTTTTCCATTCATTGCTTGTTCACACATCTAGAACATTTACACATGTTGACAAATAAATACGAAAGACCCAAGCAGGAAACGCAACACAAACAATACACCCAAAACTCAAGCAGAATACACACACGATCATACCATAACAAGCACACACTAATACACACAAACACGCACACACTCACACGCGCAATTCCATTCCTACATCTATACACTAAATAGAAAACAACACGCTAGACAAACAAATTCAGACTTACCATATCGTTTATTGTATGACTACTAATCGCTTCGGTTTCACCAGATCAATTTGTCTCGAAGCAGTAGAGACTTTTTACAACATCACATTGCATAAATGTAATCTCTTGACCCGATTTCGGTTTGTCGTTGTTGTTCCTTCCTGTGGGTTGGCAATTCTATCGACTGAATTGTAAATGGAGTTTTAAATATAGAGACTGAATCGTAGGCGCTTGTTACTGTAATATGTATAGTTCACTACTCGATTACCGAAATTACAAACTGACAATTGTTTTGTTGTCAGTCTTTGTTGTACTCATTATATCTCTTGGTAATTAACCGCATGTGTCCAATCTAGATTTGAATAACAACATGTCTGCTGCAGCCGTTTAGTGTGTACTAAAGTGTTACAGTGTGAGCGGTGGAAGTATTTTATAGTCTTAATTCTTTTACAACGGTATATCGTCTTTCGAACGAACAATTCGAAATTTTATAAACGTTTTATACTAACCTATAGTCTAACATTGGCAGGGGTCAGGGATCGTTGTTTACAATGTTCACGATAAATATGAGATCGCATTGAATTGCAGATCTCTTAATATTACAGAAACCAACATTGGCATGGGAAGGATGCAATTTCTTTAAATGTATAAAAACACAGTAAGTTTGTATGCGTGATTCTGGTATGAACGATTTTACACACGGTCCTAGGAGTAATCGGCGGCTGTCGTAAACATACGTCATATCATGAAAACATCTTATCAGTCCAGATATTGTATTGTTTATGAAAGGGGAGTATCGTTCTGTGCATGATACTGAAACGAAGTATAACTGTGTATATGTTTATACTGCAATTGAGGTAGAATAGAATAGTTAAAGCTGTATTTTCACACTGATAACGTTAGGGTTACAACAGCTTAAAACAAGACAGGGCATTATATTTAATGCGACTCTATCACATTCATTAGATGAATAACTCTTTAAAATGATAAATATAATGTCTACTGAAGCAATTAACTCTGACATCGTGTTTGACCGTATTGGTTTAAATAAACAATTAAATATGTCGTTTGACACTTAGTGAAAGAGTGAAAGATATATATGTTTTTTAATAACAAGCTGACTGTCATGCTGGTTTAAACAGTCCATCGCGCTTTTACATGATTAACACGGAATATCATTCTTTCCTTGGCTTGACATTAGAATAAATGATACAATGTTACAGCTAAGACAACCAGGCTTTCGTTAAAAGTATCTTGAAGCTACGTGAAACCTTGTGCAACCTGCAAAGGGCATTCGTGCTGAACTAAATAATAAATTGTCTTAGGTGCATCTTTTCATAAACTGATATGCTAAGTATTTTGAATGTGAACGTTAATATAAATTCAATCTGAATCATGCATTCATGTGCATTTCTTTCTATCATGTAAAGTCAATGAACCCACCACATAAGCAGTATTTTCGGTTTGGTCTGTTGTATTTTTAGGCTAAACGCTTTTAACAACAGTGGTATATCAATATTGTACTTTCATATATTTTTGCAATTTGGTCCTTTCATCGGCTTCCTGCTGGGCCTTTAATCATGGACCTCATATGCATGGAGTTAACAACTTTCTCACATCAGTTGATATATATCATTTTAACTGCTAGAATATTTCTTATTGTATATTGTAATAAAATAATTGTCATATATTGTATGTCCTTCTAACTATCATCATAATAAGCATTTTATTACGTATTTTGATTGGTTTTGGTACCATTATCATTTAAAGGATACACTATTTAATTGTGATTTTTCGAATGGATTTATTGATTGTAAATTAAACCAAATATAGGACGCCGATTCTATAGACATTTGTGTGCGAATTTTATCGGACCAGACCCGTTTGGCCGAAACATCGAAATAGTACAGTACAAATATCGGCAGAAAAAAAAAATATAAATTACAAATAAATTATTTATTTAACGGCCAGTGGAAGGTTTGCCAATAACATTTGGGGAATTAAGTTAAGTTGACAACTCAAACAAATAGATAAAACAAAATATCAGAACAAGTACGATAAATTGAGCTACAAACATGTACTTGAATCCCTGGCACCGAATTCGTCGCCATTGATAAATAGTCTACATTGATGAAAAAACCGGACACCATTTGTTTATCGAAAAATAGATTTCAGTTTATCTATTAGTGTTGATGAGATAGATTAGGTCTATAAGTAAAAACCGAACTCCAATAGAACTGCAAAGATACTGTCTACAATAAACAACGTTGCGTATAAGAAAACTTGTCCAAGTTACAATATATTTCAAAACGATGGTATCAATCGAAAAAAGGTAACCATTCAATTTGTTCCCTAAATATAATCTCTAACTTTAAGGAACTATTTGATGTCATTTTACTTTTAACGGGTAAATAAAAGAATAATATTTTTTATGAATAAGATTTCAATAGTTCCTAAACTTCACAGAGCGAATTAAAAAAAAGAATATTTAAAAGTATCCTTCTATTATTAAACAATGGTTCAAACGTTATTCTGAATTGGCCTTGTTGTTTACATTTTCAGAAGGATTTTATTACATAAATAGAATATATAAGTTTTATATATGGACAACAATATGGAGTTATATATACTCAACAAAATTTCTAATCGGTCACCTTATATTTCATTCAGAAAAGAAGTATTAAGAAATAATTAACCATGTACAGTATAAACTGCATTATCCGACAACTATATTATCTGGAATCGTGTCATTTCCGACGCTGTTCTCCGGTCCCGAACATTTCCCTTCTTATTTCTATATGCATTAAGACTCTGTTATCCGGAATCTTGCGTTTCCTGGTATCCGACACAGTTTGCGGGTCCCTGCATTAACATATAGCGTGTTTCGCACCCCATTATCCGACCGCCTTTGATCTCGGGCGGCGGCTGTCACCTTGATCGCTTGTCAGTCGGGCATGGGGAAACCCCAAATTATAGATCGTTATCGCCGTCGGTTGTGCCCTAGACCTATTACATGTACAAATGCGTAACTAGTTTAATAAAGTGTCAAAAAACCGTCTGCTTATTTTGTTGTCTTTTCACCATGAAAAAATATGCTCACTGGTCAGTAAAGCATTTGGTTATTTGACCTAGATCAGACGCCGAGTAACCCGCAGCAAATCTTATAATAATCGGATCCCTTGCTTCTTCAAAAGTGTAATATCGCACTGTAATGTTTAAGTCTATGCTTTAACAAAAGGATCTATTTGGTGAGCACTTTTAACGAGAACTTGACTTACTATTTTATCATTCGTTCTTAAACGTTTGAAATGGAAAAACCAAGACAACGACATGCAAGCGAACCTGCGTTGGTTAATTCGCCGAAATTACGAAGAATTGTGGATTTGATTAATGAATTTGAAAGCGGATTATACTCGCAAAGTGATCTGGCGTCGAAATTTGGTGTTGGTAGATCATCTGTAGCAGATATCATAAACGCAAGGATTTCTACAAGGAACAATATTCAAAAACTTCTAATCTGAAAACACAGGCTTTTCACGCTACATGTATTTGTGTTACAATGCCAATGTAATCAATTTGGAAACCGATTATCACAATTTGTCGGCTTTCACCTTTCGGTCTAAGCCACAGGGACCCGACACGATTGCTTTTTTAGAGAGAAAAAATGTCAGAAGGTATATATAAAGACAAGGGGTACAACTGATCGTCAGTATATTCTCACCCTATCTCGACAAAAACGGGCTTATCATGAACAATAATTGATGAAACGACACCATTTTTGCATTTCTGTCTAGCTAATATAATACCCTTCAATAAAATCATAACATAAAGCCAACTGTAAGCATGCACTTTCAAATGTAACTGCGTCTACTCACTGAGATCACCGATTTTCGGAAAACGGGACAGGGGTTCGCTCAAAGCCCACACAACATTGACCACATACAGTTCCATAGATATATGTGTTTGACAACATGGACCCGACACGATTGATTTTTGAGAGAAGAAACATTGTCAGAAGGTATATATGGATATACATTCTAACATTTTTTTCTCAAAAATCAATCGTGTCGGGTCCCTGTAAGGTAAGAATGGGAATTTGTTGTTAGTACGGCAATGATTTTGAGAAAAAACCCAGCTTTGATCGGTGTCAAAAACATATATCTATTGAACTGTATGACTGTCATGCTCGATACTACCTCCTATACAAGCGGGCAGTTGCTTTCAATGCTGTGTAGGTTATGAACGAACCCCTGTTCCGTTTTCCGAAAATCGAAGATCTCAGTGAGTAGACGTAGTTACTGTTGAAAGTGCATGCTTACAATTGGCTTTATGTTATGTTTTTATGGAAGGGTATTATGTTAGCTAGACAGAAATGAAAAAATGGTGTCGTTTCATCAATTAATATTCATGATAAGCCCATTTTTGTCGAGATAGGGTGTGAATATACTGACGATCAGTTGTACCCCTTGGCCCGTATTCTGAAACATTCTCAGTATGTAACTAAGAATTTTCTAAACTCCTACATTTTCAACTAAGAATTTTTTTCTCTAACTTTTACTCTAAGAAAAAACTTAAGTATTTACTTAGAGAAAAAAAAACAGAGAGTAAATTATGGCCGTTGTCAGGGACTTTCCCGACTGAAATGACGTCACTCTTCTCGCACACTAACACGTATACGACAGTTTATTTGCGGTGTAGTTTGCGGGTTTGTTTTCTTCTTACGTTTATAAAGCAGCAATAATTGTCCCAGAATATGTAGAATATATAATTTATTGAATACAAATCGTTTATAGACCTATAGGTACGTTTAGCGGAGGGTTTTGAGCCGACGTTTGTGTCTGAGTAGCTTCGTCAAATTAGGTCAAATTCGGGGTGGGGTATAGCGTCATTACAAAGGACTGAGAATGCTGTTTAAAACATCATTACCTACGTTCTTCATCGTGTAAACGTGGAAAAGATCGATATCTATTCAAAATCTGTATTTTAGAAATAAAGGATTACTGTGTGTACCAAAATTAGCGTAAATACATAATAAGGTTCACAATTATAATTAACTAACAAGCTAAATTTCAACGAAGTCGCTGTGGCTCAATAGGTTGCGCGTCCGGAATGGCATGTCGGGGGTAGCCGGTTCGAACCACACAGGGTACATTCGGTTTTTTTCTTTAGAGAGTTTACTTTTTTACCGTTTCATTATCGTCTGCTTCAATTTTGTTGTCTGCAATATCGTTTTTAAAGTAAATTGTAAGACAGTGTGACTGAAAAGAATTCAATACGAGTGCCAAACAGTTTGGATCCTGATCAGACACCGCGTAACGCGGCGTCTGATCTAGGTCCTAACTGTTTGCAAACGCGCCTTTAGTCGCCATTGACAGTGAAAGGGTAAAAGCATGCTTAAATTGAAGTAAAAGTCTCCAATTAGAAGGTTTCCTTCTTATTGTCAGCCTGCTTTAAAAAAAATATTATGCTAAGCGCGACTTGGTTAAACTTTGTCAACAGTTTGTATACACTATAGATCCAGATCTGACGCCACATTATGCGGCGTCTGATCTGAATCCAAACATGTTTGCCAGTTTCTTAAGTTTGAAAAGCATCAAATTTGTTACGTTGTTTTTCTGCAGATGATGTGTTTGCAGCAGATGACAATTTTGCATGACAAGGGTTAAACAGCAACCTGCAGGACAATTTTCCTAGAGCTTTTGAAATATCAAGAAAGAGTAGAAACATTAAAGTAATTTCTAGAACTAGCAGGCTGGCAATAAGAATGAAACATTCTAATTGGAGACTTTTACTTCAATTTTAGCATGCTTTAACCCTTTCACTCTCAATGGCGCCTAAAGACACGTTTGCAAACAGTTTGGACCTTGGTCATACGCCGCGTTACGCGGCGTCTGATCAGGATCCAAACTGTTTGGCACTCGTATTGAATTTTTTTCAGTCATACTACCTTACAATTAACTTTGAAACGATATTGCAGACAACAAAAATGAAGCAGACGACAATGAAACGGTGAAGAATTAAACTATCACGACAGTTTGGCAGTGAAAGGATTAGGCAGTTATTTGTATTTAAAGAAACGAATCTATGGAAATAATGATGATTATTTAAAAAAAAAAAAAAAAAAAAGGTTGTTACGAGAAAAAAAAGACTGTACTCTGTGTGGCTCGAACCGGCTATCCCCGAGATGCCAGTAAGACTCGCTACCGATTTCACCACGGCGACTTTGTTAAAAATAGGCTTGTTAGTGAATTATATTTGTGTAACTAGTTATGTATTTACGCTAGTTTTGGTACATACAGTGGCCAATTATTACTAAAAATATAGAATTTGAATAGATATTGATCTTTTCCACGTTTTCGCGATGAAGACCGTAGGTAATAATGTCTTAAACAGTAATCTCAGTCCTTTGTAATGACGTTACCCCACCCCGAATTTGACCCAATTTGACGAAGCCACTCAAACACAAACGTCGGCTCAAAAACCTCCGCTAAACGTATCTATAGGTCTATAAACGATTTTTATTCAATGAATTATCTATTCTACATACATGTATTCTGGGACAAGTATTGCTCCTTAAAAAACGTTCGTGTACTCATCTTAGAAAATTCTTAAAAGTTAAGAGAGGGTCACAGTTTTCTCATGTTTTGAGAAAATTCTATGGTAAATTTGGCGAGTTAAGAATTTTCTTAGTTTTTTCACCTTTCTAAGAGGGAATCCCCAAATACTTAGTTGAAATGGCCGAAAAGTAAGACAATATTGATTTTCTAAGAGTATATCGTTATACTTAGTTAAATTTTTCGAGTTTAGAATTGTCTTAGTTTTTTCACTTTCTAAGAGTAAATCATCAAATACTTAGAGTAAATTGCCGAAAACTAAGAGAATATTGATTTACTTAGAGTAAAAGTTATCTTAGAGTGTTTCAGAATACGGGCCCTGGTCTCTATATATACCTTCTGACGATTTTTTTCTCTTATAAATCAATCATGTTGGGTCCCTGTGGTCTAAGCTTAAACAACAACTTCTGCGGAGGGACCACATATTTTGAAAGTCAGATGAGTTCTTAGGCCCAATGTTAGTAATGAGTATTGCCCCTATCAGCTGCAATAACAGTTTCGTATCGACTTCTCATAGACGAGAAGAATTCAGCAAAAGTATTGATGTCCTAACTTTCTCACACATCGACGACGTCCTGCTCTAATGTGTCAACGTTTGGAAGCTGAAGAAAGGGACACGCACGTTTCTTGAGAATGTCGCAAACGTGTTCTGTAGGCTTAAACTCATCAGTATCGTCGGGCCAAAGCTGTCTGATGATGACTTCAACTTTAAGTGGCCGTCAGCAGTGACTCCCCACCTCTCTCAGCCGATTACGTACCGTCTTAGGTGTGACGTGACGGTCGTGTTGACCATTGCGTTGTCTTGCCGTCCTTGTAACGGGAATACATCTGTCTCTCAGGTGTGTCAATACAATGTATCGGTCTTAGGGGTGTCGTTATCCGCTAATTTAGTTTCCTGGGGCGTCCTGCTCTACTTCCGGTGACGTCAAGTTTCCGCGTTACATAGCCTAAATGGTCGAAAATTTCCGTTGTAAATATTTCCAAATATGGAATACACGGAAATTAGTCTTGTTTTGTTTCCACTTCCTCGGTGGTTGAATCTTATTTGCCGTAATGATACACCGACGTGCAACATGTCGACGGCCCTTCTGTCCGCGTATTATTCTCGCCATGTTAGGTGTTTTTGGGATAGGCAGTCTCGTTTTATCTTGCGGGCAGATACTTTTTTCCATACTTTACACGTGAAAATTAGACTAAACAAGCCACGTGGTTGTTTTGGCGTTCACGAAGTAGGACAACATGTATAAATCCAAAAATAAGTAGCGCTAAGAATCTATCATAATGTGTGTAAAATATCATAAATGTGAACTTCGTATTTAAAGACGTATGCAGCTGTAAAAAGTGACCGATTAGAAATTTTGTTAAGTATATATCACCCCTCGTATATACTGAACGAAAAAGGTTTTGTCATACATTAAGGATTCAAACCACGTCTATGTGGTATATTATATCATGCATATTACATAACTACATACACAATGTATCGTTACAAAGCAGGAAGGGATATCGACTTTAAACATTTGTATAAATGTAGGTTTTTCTCATTTAACTGCTTTACAAGACATATAAGAGATGTCAGTCATGTTTCTTATGAACGTTGGCAATAATGTTCAACAAGGAGCAGCAGAAAAAGCTCCGTTGTTTTTAATCGATAATATTTTGTGTACAAATGTCTGTTGAAAAGGGTAGTTTTACAAATAGCATCTCCTTGCATTAAAAAGAAGTGAACTTTAAACAAATAAAACTCGAAAACCAATTGTTGTTAGCAGTAAACCTAATTTTATGTTCAGCTTTTTCATACACTATTATGTGTTTGATATTGCTTTCCAGATAAATATAAAACGGGAAATGTTGTCCACGGAAAAGCCCATGTTAAACAACTGACTAAACGATTTTTGTTCAGTACAAATAAGAGTGTTTTCTGTATGACTGTAAAACACTAATGTCTAGATTGCAGCAAATGTGATACATAGATTTAACACAGTTTCTGGTTAGGAATACACAATTTAAGGCGTGTCGGATTGCAGCCACTGCTTCAATTACTAGTAACTACCAATATATAAACAACAACGTCTTAATTTTGCTTATACATTTACCTCCATTCCACTAGACGGCGATCCATTGCGCTCTGTGACAGCGCCGCAAGTCGCCAACAGAGCGCCTAGATTGCCAGGGGCGCTACCTGAGCGCAAATGGATCGCTATCTAATCTCCATGAGCGCCAAGGTCGCCGTCGGTTTACTCCCCTGCACATAGATCCGTGGAACTGACCAGAACGCCATCAGATCGCTAATTGATCGCCTTAGTCGCAATCAGAGCGCTACTTGATCGCCAAGATCGTTACTCGAGCGCTATCGGATCACCTTATAGCGCCACAATGATGCAACAAAGCAAATCAGTAGATATTTCGCGCTCCGTGGCGATCTGATAGTGGTTTTCTGCATTCTTAAATACCCGATAGTATGTTCTATCAATATATCCAAATTGCATGATGTAACTCGAAGTCTCATCCGGATCCAAACTGTTATATACCCATGCAATGATGATACGGAATAGTATGTTAATATAATTGCGTTCAACATTGAGTTTGATGTACGTTATGATATCTGTAGTAGCTATTAAATGAAATAACACAGATTTCTAACGACATGTGGCAATTCAAACGTAATGCAGAAAGCTCTTTTAGGAATTGTCTGCATTACTATGCTACTGCATTAGGTGGACTCATGTCAAAAAGAAAGCAACTATATGTATGGCTATTTGCCTAAAAATCCGCTGCCGAATCTGAAACGAATGAGCGCGGCAGAGCGCCACAGGTCTTAATAGGATATCTCCCTAATCAGATCAAGTAGAGCACTAACAGAGCGGTAATGGATCTCCATCGGTCGCTGACATCGCTTTCGGATTTCTTTTCAGCGCCAGAGATCGAAGTGGTCGCCATCGGAGCGCCAATAGAGCGTAGTGGATCGCGCAATCTGATCATTCAAGGTCGCGACATTTATTTTAAGAATTGGGTGGTGACCAATGACCATGAAGTCGCTATCGGATCTTAAAGATCGCTATCGGATCACTTTTGGAGCGTAATCTGGTCGCAATCGGATCGTTAATGTCCCACACCATTGCATTAGACGGCGACCAGATCAAGTAGAGCGCTAACAGAGCGCTAATTGATATCTATCGCTCGCTGACATCGCTATCGGATCTCTTTTTAGCGCCATAGATCGCAGTGATCGCCATCGGAGCGCCAATAGAGCGCAGTTGATCGCATTTTAGTCGCCTTTGAGCTCCAACGGAGCGTAATCTAATACAAAGTCGCAATATTGGTTATGAATTGGTAGGCGACCAATGACAATGAAGTCGCTATCGGATCTTACAGATTGTTAACGGATCGCCATCGGAGCGTTATCGGGTCATTAATGATGATAGATCGCCTCCTCCTGAGGCGACCTATGGCGCTCTGTCGGAGCGCCGAGATCGCCTCTGTCTCTCTCTCTCTGTCTCTCTCTCTCTGTCTCTCTCTCTCTGTCTCTCTCTGTCTCCCTCTCTCTCTGTCTCTCTCTGTGTCTCTCTGTGTCTGTCTCTCTGTCTCTCTCTGATTCTCTGTCTCCCTCTCTCTCCAACACACACTGTAAACAGTTTTAGCTCATTACGTGTAAATGGTAGAGTATAAATTGATTATCATGAAATATGATTGAATGAAGTTGATTACAAAAGAAAATAGCCCCAATGACACTTACGAGGTATGTGCGAATACATTTACAGGCCAAAAAACGTAGACCAACTTCCAAACGATTGTGTTCTTGAATTAATCATTTATAAGTAGTATAGTCCAATGACATCTTGAGGTAGAACTAATTGCAACAGAAACGTTTTTGATACTGTGCAAATATATACATTAAAGCGTATTTCAAACTAATAGTCCCACAAAATCGCCCGTTCTATCAAAAAGGGTTATTTTTTGTCAAAATTGTTAACTTCCTCTTTTTCGATTCAGTCGCCATATCCCAAACATATGATACATCATGACGTCATATCAGCTTTTTCATGACGTCGTCGTGCAAAAGATGACGATGCGCACTTGACTGTTGCCTTGATACGGACTCAATTTCAGCTATTCAGCAGTATAGTAAAGTAAGACATATTAAAACTATCATGGTTAGACTCGAATATTTTAATCAGATATATTCAGTATCACTGTCTTCTATTAATTGAATAACAAATATTTGTTCAACTGAAATCAGTCATAATTATCGCGTTTCCTATTTAAAATATAACCTACATTTTTAACCAATCAAACTGCCTTTTGCACCCCATTAAGTACGGCACTTAATCATTAAGAGTTTTGTTATGTTTTGACGTCGCGTTGTATGTGCACGCGCTATAGATAACTCCGCCTCGTAGCAACTAGTTGTAAAGACTGCCATATTTGGGCGATCTCACAACAAGAATAAGCCAGCTTTGTTTACGATACGTGGGAATGTTGTAGTCCTCGGCCAATGAAAATATAGGTTATATTCTAAGTTAGTTAGAACATATTAAGTTAAATCTTAATGGTTAAGAAGGGGCCACTCGCTAAAGCTCGTTACGCCCCTTCTTAATCATTAAGAATTCACTTAATATGTTCTAACTATAACTTAAAAAAATGTTTTAAAGCACGAAATACTTCAAGTAGAAGGTTGAAATGAAAAAACTCCTGTGTAATTTATGTTATAGTTAGAACATATAAAGTGAAATCTTAATGATTAACTTTGAAATACGGGTATCTTCTACTTAGGCGAAATCGATTTAGGCGAAATACTGGTAAGCCGATTTAAATCGAGTTCCAAGTATCGAGTTTCCACTGTATATAATAAGAAAAACAGTAAGAAGAAAAATGTGCTGAAAATAACATGAAAGATATGAACACATGTCTCTATTTTGTATCAAGAGCGTTTCAAGCGTTAAATTGTAGGTATAAGATAGCTAATTAAATCTCCTACAACCTGTCAAGTTACACATCAGTCTTATTGCAAGTTTCTTTTGAAAATATTATAATTGCAATTCAATTAAGATGGAACCTAAATAATGTTTTAAAGCTATATCATTATTAAAACAAGAGGTCCAAGAGACCCATGGGTAATTTTTCGCTCACCTGAGATAGCTGACAAAATAGAGATAATGAACTATATCCTTGGCAGGGTCATTTTATACCCAAGGGTATAAATCGAACAATCTTGATAGAGGACATGTAGATGATGATATGTGCCAAATATCCTAGCTCAGGGTACTAGGGTTTCAGACTAGAATATTATCTAAGTTTCCATTGAAAAATATGTTTTAGCTCCGGTGACCTAGATATGCAATAGACTGGAACCATTTGAACACGCCGAATATCAAAGCTCTGGCCATATTAGAGAAGAAGGCATTTGAAAATTTCACTTTATAACTCTATGTTATACTGTGACTCCCGGGGCGGGGTCAATTTTGTCCGCAGGGGCATAATTTGAACAAAATTGACAAAAGACATGTAGATGATGCTATGCACCAAATATATAAGCTTTTGTCCCTGTAGTTTTTTAAATTAATAAAATCTATTTTTAGCTCCAGTGATCTAGATATGCAACAGACTAGAACCATTTAATAACATACTTAAAGGACATCTAGAAGTGTCACCATGCCGAATATCAAAGCTCTGGCAATATTAGTTTCAGAAGAGAAGATTTTGAAAAATTCACTATATAACTCTTTGTAAAACTGTGACCACCGGGGCGAGGCCAATTTTGATTCCAGAGGTATAATTTGAACCAACTTGCTAGACGACCTTGAAGTGATGCTTTTGGCAATATATCTAAGCTCTGGCCCTTGTAGTTTTTGACAAGAAGACATTTAAAGTTTTTATCGAAAAAATAAATTTTATCTCCGATGACCTAGATATTCAAAGGACCTGAACCATTTGAACAAAAAACTTAAAGAACATCTAGAATAGTCATCCTGCCGAATATCAAAGCTCTGGCAATATTAGTTTATGAGAAGAAGACGTTTGAAACTTTCACTACATAACCCTTTGTAAAATTGTGACCCCATGGCAGGGCAAATTTTGACCCAAGGGGCATAATTTGCACAAACTTGATAGAGGACCTGTAGGTGATCCTTTGAACTAACTATTCAAACTCTGGCCCTTGTGGTTTTTGACAATAATTGCTTTTAAGATTTCCTTATTATTTCACTTTGGTTGCCATGGCAATCAGATTCAGCATTGCTTTTTATATTCTTTAAACAAATTTGAAAGAGCTTGACCCAAGGAAAATTTCTGTAAAGTTTGGTTAAAATCCGTTTAGCGGTATAGGAGGAGATGTCATTTGAAGAATTGTTAACGTTGAAGCACGACGCACAACGCACGACGGACGACTACGGACGCCGGACACAGGGTCATCCCAATAGCTCACCTTGAGCCTTTGGCTCAGGTGAGCTAATAATAGGGTTTATATGAAAATTGATGAAAGTCACACGGTGTTTGCAGGTTTGTGTTTAAATCTCCTGCACAGTGTTTGAATATCCTGCACAGTGTTTGAATCTCCACATAATCTTCTTTTCCTACACTTAAGCTCACTAGTAATAATCTGTAGATAGAATACTTAAGACTGTTTATTGACATATCACCCAAAGATTAATTTATACTATATAAGTCGAAAAACACTTCATTTCATGATGCAAGCAAACAACTTTGCAGGTTTATTAACATGACCAAGACCATTGTCTACGGCAAAAAGTACCCGTAACATCTGGAGAACCCAAGGCTTGGGTCCGATACTCTTTTTTTTTTTATATAAATGACCTTCTCAACTATCTAAAACACAGTACACTTAGACTGTTTGCAGACGACAGCATCATATACAAAAAATCGGAACACCTAACGAATGTCAACAGCTACAGACAGACCTTGATGCTGCAGCACGGTGGGAACAAGACTGGCTCAACTTTCTGTAACGCAAAAACGCAAATCACACAAATTTACTTATACTCTCCATTCACAAGCTCTTGAAAAAAGTTGATCATTCTTAATATTTAGGCCTCACCATTCAAAACAATCTTAAATGAGACAAACACATAAAACAACATTACAAATAAAGCTAACCAAACTCTTGGATTTCTGAACTGTAACTTGAAATATAAATTCGGTGAAAGCAAAAGAGCATGCTTATAAAGCTCATATAAGACCAAAATTGGAGTACTCTGCACCTGTCTGGGACCCACATACAAACTCTAAGAAAAAACAAATTGAAAAGGTGCAAATGCGTGCAGCCAGGTTTGTTTCCAACAGTTATCACACTAGCTCACTATCTGATATGAAACACAGTCTCAACTGGCTCACTTTAGAATTAAGAAGAACTAGATGTAGATTAGTAATGTTTTATAAATTTATTCATAATGTAGTCGCACCAACTTCTACAGGCATCAGATCTCAGAACTAGACAAGGCAACACATACTCTTTCAAACATATCGCAACATCAAATGACACCTACAAATATTCATTCTATCCGAGAACAACCTTTTACCTGTCTCTATACAATCAGCAGTCACAGTAGACACATTCAGAACTCTTGTTCCTGTGACTGTCCTATCACCAATTATCAGCAGCTAAAGCTTTAAGCTTGTACATAGTTTGAACTTGTTTTAATCTTTTAGCATTCATGCTGTTCTTTTAAATGTTTTCTATTAAATTTGGCACCAACACATAGTTCTCAAACTAGAGAGAGTGTTGTATACATGAAGAAGAAGAAGAAGAAAATCCTTCGCATTTCATTTTGAAACTTTGCTTTTTATCTAAAATAGTTTTGTCGGACTTTTGGGAAATTGCGTTTTTTAGAAATATTGACAGACCACCTTTTTACCATATTGTTGTTGTTGTTGTTGTAGTTTCCTCCGTTGTAGTCGGAGGACCCAAGTAGGAATCCTCTTGGTAATGTAATATCCCGTGAAATTCACTGGTCCGTCAGTTACACAATTATGTACACATCACTTTTAACATTGGGGTCATGCAGAAACTTTTTACCATTTTGTACCTATACATCTACTACTTGCAAAATATAAGTTAAATATAAGTGGTTTGGTCAACCTGTGTCAAGGGCCAGTTTTGCCAATTGACGGCATCTGGACATGTGTAGTCTCATTATGTATTCTCTTGAGATGATTTCAATGTCTTTGACATCTTGCTTCCTGAGCTGAATAGGTATGGCATCAGAATGGGTGCAGTCTAGTATAAGGTGAGCAAATGATTTGGGCTCGTAGAGTAGTCCATCTAAGGCAATAGACGGGTACGACTGTAGAATATCACGGATCAAGTCTCTGCACTTTTTTCTTGAATCATCTGAGGCGGTGCAAGAAGATATAAAGTGTTCTCTAGTTTCAGGTTCCTGATTGCAGATCTTGCAAGTGGGGTCAACAGTATGTTGGTTGAAGGCAGCTCTATTTGCCTGTAGGGTATAGGTGCCTGTCAGCAGCTTTGCCTTTATCTCAGCTTTCTGTATGTCATGTCTAAGTGGCTTTACACTTGTGTAAATGTGGTGGGCTGACCCAACTTTCAATACATCTGGATTCAGATATCTAAGACTTGGTTTTTCTCCAGTGTCTTCCCGCCATCTATTTTCAACATCATTAATGATTGCATTGTTCAACATCTTTTTCCATGCTTGTTTACTTGGGAGTGTTTTCATCAATGAATATACAGAAGGGAGGTCATAGTGCATCAGAAGACTCCTTGCATATAAGAAGATACTTTTATCATCAATGGTCTTAGTAGCAAACTGTCTACAGGCAACATCATATTCGATGGAGTCTGGGGTCTTGAGGATATTGTAAATCAAGTTAGGAAGGTTCTTGTGTATCTGTACTTCAAGAGGTGGAATACCCAGAAGTGCCAGGGCTGCTGAGTTAGCTACTCTATCTGGCAAATGTTGTATTTGTTTAACCATCTTTGACTGTAGAGTCTCTAATTTCTTTAGGTCTGTTTTGTCAATGAATATAACTTCCATGCCATAAGTGAGTCTTGGGACCACAAAGGTTCTCCAGATGTGAGCCTTAATGTCATAATTATGGTGTACTGATTCTATTTCTGTTGTCTGTAACCTTCTCTCATGATGCTGAAAGCCAAACATGTAGCGCGTTCAAGTACCGTATCGATGCAATCAATTGCAACAGAAAACGGTAACAATTTACCTTTAACGACGGTTAGGCTGTTACCGATTGCGAACGACACGAACGGCCGCAGAGGTAGTTCGCCTTCGCCAACAAGGAAAACAAAATGGCTACCAAATGAATTTAATAAAACCAGCGAACAGTCCCGACTTAATTTCTCATCAATTAACCAACATTTTCCGATACTTAATGTATCAATCAAAGCAGCTTACATCTGAGCAGATGAATCTTATTTTTATATGCGGTAAAATTGATGCATTTCAGTTGATTAGTGCACTTTTGCTTGTGTTATTTAGATTAGCACAGTAATCGTTCGAACCCTTGAATAGTTAATAAATATTGGGGCGCAATGAGTTATTATTGAAGAGTATCGGTGAACGTTAGATGTCGTACTATATGGGTTGTTTGCATCGGTTAACGTTACTGTTCGCTGATACGGTACTTGAACGCCCTACTGGTAAACATAATCAACATAATAACCGCCAAAACACTCATTTTCGTTATTATATCCGATCTTTCGGGGATCAAACACACATACTACATCTGCTTATCCTAAACCACATAGCTGATTACAACGAAACTTAACATGAATATTATTTGGGCCAATCATTTTCAACGAATTGATTCAATAAAGAACTCTGGTTGCCATGGCGACAACAGTAAAATAACTGCACACTTTTTGGGAAAAAAAAACACAAGGCCAAGAACTTAGATATTTGATGTATAGTAATACCCAGCAGACACTAGCTTTAGATAGATTTGAATAGAAAACTTTATAAATCTTATCAAAAACCTTATAGCCCAGTGCTTTGTTTTTAAGTGTAGAGAATCGCTTTAAATACCTCTATCAACTTTGTTAAAATTTGTTAAAACTAGCCTTTGTTTAAGAATGTGGTATCTATAGTTTTTTGGTATTTACATAGCCTTGTATTTGAATACTTAAAACAACTTATGTCAACACGCTAATAAATACGAAAGACTCAAGCAGGAAACGCAACACAAACAATACACCCATCTCTCAAGCAGAACACACACACAGTCATACCATAACAAACACACACACACACGCAATCCCATTACTTCATCTACACACTAAATAGAAAACAACACGTAAGACAAACATAAAGCAAAGTGAATATAGGAGCCGCCTTGGTACGGTCAGCAGCAATCAATAATTAATATAAAAAAGCGTTGATGTCTTCCTACAAGTGTTCCCTTACAACGATTTCCTCCTTACAAGTTACAACATTGATTACCACTAATGCCCAAACGGCACAATGTTCACCTTTCTATAACAACATACAACATATGTGTCACCCGCTGGGAATTGTTGTCGAGAGTCAGCGGTGTAGAATTCTTTCAAGTTAAAATAGTAGCTGTCATGTCAAAATATTACTAATGAAAAGGTTACGGGGTGCAAATTGCATCACAGAGTACCTTCAGCTCTAAGACGCTGAATTATGGAAGAACACAAAGTCAGTCGATTATGTACAGAGTACGATAAAGAATCTATCGTCAAACACGTCTATGGTAGCGCGAGTCACCATGCGCAAACAAATGTCATATTTAACAGTGTCTTGTGTTTTAACACGAACTTATTTTAAAGATTTACCCAGTTTTTCAGTTTGCTTACCATGACGATCAGAGTTCTTTGTTCAATCAATTTTTTGAAAAGATATTCCTATGAAGTATGATTGTAATAAGCAATGTGGCTTAGGAGAAGTAAATTCTATGTGTATATGATCTCCGAAAGATCGGAACTAATAACGAAAATAAGTGTTTTGGTGGCCATTTTGGGACTTTAAGTCTCGTGGTCCGAGAGAGTGAAAGAAAATAGAAATGGATTAAGCACGCACACCTATATTATTGCGATAAAACACGTGATTTGCCTAATATAACCAGGTACCAAATTCAAACCAAAAAATATGAACTTCCATCTGTCTACAGGTTGGGACTTTTAAAATGATAAATAATACACCTGTGTGATATAAATACAGCAGAAAAAGTTTCTGTTGCAATTAGTTCCAGGCTCGACCCTTTTTTGAGCTTATTTGACTAGGCATTTTGACAAAAACTGAACAAAGAAAATAGGTATCATTAAATGTTATGTAGTAAATTTGCCACGCTGAACTCTAGATAGTTAGTGTGGAAATATCACATAGAAGCTTTGGCTTGATCATTAAACATGTCTCTCCTGATAACAAAAATTGGAGTGGCTTAGTCAATGTGGCATACGGTCCAGTTTTAATCCCCCTTTTTCCCAAAATGTATCACTATGATGATACCTATTTAAATTTCAAATATTTTTGTTAATTTTTTAACAACTTATTGGATTCAAATGAGACATGTTGAACTCACAATGATTTCAAGGGGTGATTGTGTGAAGTATATATTTGATAAAAATCGAAATAGATAAGAGACAGAGCAATTATGTGTGCACAACTTGATGAATGGCACCTTCTTTCTTTTGAGCAATTGCTAAATATAATCGATACTTTTTTTTTTAAAGTATCAATGTTAAATTGTCAATATCATACACTTGTTGATATCCTGGAATACCACAATTGAATACGGTTATGATGTTTTGATAACTAAAATATTTCTGAAAACATAATTATATCGAAAAAACGATATCCCATAGGGACTTTTTCAATTTCATGTTATTAACTTAAGTATGTTTGTGCTTAAGGAAACACGATCTTTTTTTCTAAGTTTCAAATATGTATACTTTCATAAGCTATTATAAATGCACGATTATGTTATAATAAACATACCATATTTCCAGAAATAATACCCTCTGAGAATTAAAACATGTCGTCTGTCTAGTGTCACGTGTTATTAATGTAAATATTGTTACGGGAAGGGGAAATAATGCCGAGTGACAGTTAGACATATGACTTCAAGTTTTAGGCACATTTGCCATGGTAAAACCACCTTTAATGAGGCGCCAACGTCAAAACACATTTGATATTTTGTAACCGTTTGGATCAGCGTGATTTATATAAAACGTCAAACGAGCTAACAACTAACATATTCTTTTTCTTGAGACAAAAGCCGCTATATGCAGACGACACATTGAATCATATTTTATAATAAAACCAGATTTACGTTTGTATCAAGCTGCTTGACACTCACTGTTTGACAAATAGAATTTCAGCAATGGTAGCAAAAAGTAAATAATAAAAAACGTGTCATTAGCCTCTAACTCAAAATACTTATTTTTCTATATTGTGGGCATCTAACTCCCCTACATAAAATAATGAAGTCAATTTCATTCCAACAGCATAGTGAAGTCAGAATAATTTTAACCCTGCACTTGATGATACGTTGAAACACGTTGTGTATTGTGGTTTATTTATAGAATAGTATAAAGGTTTAATTTCTTGATATCGTCATTTACTCTTATTTGATCATATATACATATTTCTACTCGTGCCTTGCACTTTTATCAGAGTAAGTTTATATATAAAACATTTATAGATTAAGTATATAGGTAAAAGTATGGATAAGCTGGACGTATTCATTCTGCTATGGGAGAAACCAATGATCACCGTATCTGATTCAATGCCATATTAAATTACCCCTTCAATAGATTGGTTTAGTCTCTTTCAAATTTATACTTATACTAATATTGAGACGTTTCTGTAATTTCGGACTGACAAAATAATAATGACAGAGTGGCTTACCTAAGTGTGTGTTGTTTCTAAGTAAATGTGTTTAACAGAAAACATTGTAAAACAATACTGTGTTCAGATTTGATTTGATTTGTTTTGATTTTACGTCGCTTTCAACAGTATATCAGTCATATCGCGACGTCCAGCTAATTACAGGTGGAGGAAGACCCCAGAAGTCCTTTTTGCACTGTTTCAGGCACAAATCGGCAACTGGGTAGAACCACCGACCTTCCGCAAGCCTAAATAGGGTCAAGAAAAAGGTCAAATGTGGTTGGGTGATATTGGTTTATTGGTATGGTCGAATACAACTACGTACTGTATAAGTATCAAAGTGTTTGAGTAAGCCGTGTTGATGTTAGAAGAAACAGTGAAACCAAATTAACCTCATTTGCACGCACGAACGGACGGATGGACAAGACATTTCACTATATGCCTCCGTATCTATAGATGCCGGGGCACACACATTCTGTGTGTGTAATGGCTATGCCTACCTGTTATCAGGATGTTTAATGATAACTTTTATTGTTGTTTTTTCACGTCGAGACCTATACATTAACTACTCTGTGTGGTTCTTTAATAACAAATAAGTCTAGTACAGTAGTTTCAGGTTTTTGAACGCCTACAATACAGATAAAATTGTTACTATACAGATAAACTTAGTACGGTTTAAGTTAGTCACTTACGGTTATGGCGGGATGAAATTTATACATATATAGTATCAATATATCTCGTTTACACGAAACATACAGCAAATGTGATAACAATGTAGAGTGTTCATATTATTTATACACAGGTAGATTATACGTCTATATTGAAAACATTTTTAAATGATCGAAGTTGATTGCTTTACAACATACCTGATAGATCTAAGTAACTATGTAGTCAAAGTTGGTAATTTTATAAACCGGATATATTTGGAATGAACGAACGAGTTGGATTTTACGGCACTGCAACACAAAAAAGGCCATATAGCGCCGATGAGTGATTAGGGATGATGAGATGGTTATAATTTCAGGAGTATGATTTTGGCTGATCTCATTCGTTGCAAAGCACCGCATAGGATAAAAACACCGACATGCCTTCCTTTTAGTAATTATTGGCATAGGGGATAATCTCAGTCTAATAACAGAAAATATTCCCTATGACAATTAAGCAACATAGGATCCTTATCAGTAGGTTTTAAATTTTAAAAAGATTACGTAATTGGTCATGTGTAGGGAGAGAGGGTGAGGGATACACACCTGTTTATATTTAATAATGAAAACTGATGACAATTCATAATACGAACGACATTAGGTGGCATTGTCATATTTTAATATATACGCGACTGACATAAATGTGTCAAGCCTAATAAATTCTAATAAGCTTCTTTTTCTAATGTATGGCAAATTTTCAACATGTAATACTGTAGTAAGCTCAAGATATCGAAAAAGAAGGTTTAAAAACAAAATTTACTTTTGGTGTTTAGAATTAGCTAGATGCAGGACTTTTCTGCTATATTAACATCGTACTATTGAAGTTATCACCTTTAAGAGATCATAGACAAAGGCTTTGGCACACGCTTTTATATGATAATGTGTACTAACAATGTAGATCAGGACAGATGTTAAGAAACGTGATGTTTCATCGTGATCATTCAGAGTGACGATCTGGTGATACGTTCTCAAAGTGAACCCAGATAATTCAAAACCAAGAAATAATGTATAAAAAAATTTAGAGATATAATTCGGAACATTAATTGTATCCATGGATGTATGAAAAGAATCAAAAAAATAGTTTGCTATACATGCAATTTTTCGAATGAGATTCATTTTTTTTAAATCGTGTTATATAACCAATAATTGTGTCCCCTTTATTGCTAAAAAAATATACCTGCACACGCTATTTATGCGTATTGTTTTTCTTTTACATACGATACAATTGAGGAAAAATAAAAAAATCTGTGTTCAGAACTAAATGATCTCTTGATACGATTAGCTATACTATTGTAATGGGGAAAAGGGAGGTAATTTGAAAGTTTAGGCTAGATGTTTTTTAATATTAATATAGGTTTCCAAAACAAGTTCAGTACTTTCACTAGGCATTTTGAATAATTATTATAATCTGTTTATTTATCTTAGTAATGTATATGTTCATGTACGCCCTTTTGATTGTACAACAGTCTGTCTGTAAGTAGGCTGTTGTTCAATCAAACAGGGCTGGCAAATTGAATTCACACAATAAGAAAGATCTTGTGATCTTGAGTGATGGTACATAGTTACCAACTCTTATAGATTATAGCCGCCAGTCATGTAGTTAGATTTACTAGTATTAAAGGTCTGTAAATGCGAAGGACTAGTCACTTATGATGTTCCTCTCCTCAAACAAAGAACTCGGTATTCGTGACGGGCAAGGCTTCCCCTAGAGCTTTGCCCGCTACACTATAATATGTCATATTCAAATTGCTTAAGCCATTTGCGTGGATTTACATAAAAATTGCTTTTAATATAACCATAGGTAAAACCTATATACGGCCGAAACCTGTTTCTACAAAGTATAGATAGATATAAGGTCATTTTATTTTTCGAGGGTACGAAATGACAAAAATAGGGTGCGAAAAGGCAAGGGTACGAAAAAACCCGTTGCCGCAAGAACCACACTGGCGGCCATTTTGGAATCGCCAGCCGGTTCACTCGATTCACTAAATCCAGTGCGGCGTACCAATCACATGATAGGGATGTGTCTATCGGTATGTACCTAAGTATTCAATGGTGTTTACCAAGTTCACACAGGAAAATTATGTACGACTATAATTAAATATTTCAATGGAGTAGAGACTGATGAGCCACCGCTACGGAATACCGAACGCTCGGTTGGTTGGCGAATTAGGCATTCCCTTGCCGGAAGTGAAATCGTTAAAGTTAAAATGGCGGCACCCACATTTGCGATAATAATTCAGGTTCACCGGTAAATGAAAATTATTTTCTTAATTCCTTGTTTTATTCACGCAACGCGTACACATTATCTAAAGGCGACCTGCGCAAAAAGCTGGCCTGCGGCCAGCTTTTTGTTTCGGCCGTATAATGGACTGAGACAGGTTCCAGATTCAACTGTACAACAAGAGAGCGTTCGCATTCCAAGTTCTCTTGTCAAACTCATAATTGTCATATTCACATTCTTTGTCTGCTATCTACTATTTCCTCGTATTGCCTTAAAATAACCCGTCTTTGGAAATAATGCCTGCTTACAGCCGACATTGTTTTAACATGGTCGCACGTGGTAAATATTACACTTTCTTAACAAATGTGATAAATATAACAATTCAAGAGCTAGATGATTAATTGCTAACCCGGATCCATATCCGTTACTGGAGATGTCTTAAAGGCTTGCAATTGCTTAATACACTGAAATAAAACAATTGCTAACGCTTATGCTCAATATCATTTGCCATTGCTGGTACGTTTAGTTATTTAAAATGTAAATAGCGTTTGGTCACCATCGTTACAATTTCAGGCATTGCATTAAATGTATCACCTATTTCTTTATCAGTGTATATTTGAAGATTAAACTGTTGTCTAAAAGGCAAAAAAAAACTATTACTGTTGACATGGTCTTGTCACTAAGCTTTTACCTGGTCGTATGATATCAGACAGCTGACTAATAGTCGCCGTTATCAATTGCGAATTTATTTTAAACACCTATGTAAGACCGTCATAAATCTTAAAGCCTCCAAATCGCAGCATAAATCATCTGAATGTTTAAAAGCTATCATAGGAGTAACATCGCAAAAAAGGTTCAGTCTCCTAGAAATTAATAACTCTGAAAGCCTTTATCATATTCCGGGTTTAAATTATCAACAAAATTTACTTTTTATGTGTATATGCAGCGTCTAAATATGATCTTCAAAGTTTGCCATATGCGAGATATACCCTCTCATGAGTTTAATTGCAGCATCACACCAGGATTTACACAGTAGAGTTTACTTATCATTATGTGTAGACGTAAAAATAGTTATGGTTTGCCCTTCAGGACGCGCTACGTATGATTTTATACTAGATTTATGATTACCGTCGCACAAAATATCCATAAGTGTAACGTGATACATTCCAAGTAAACAGACATTCATGTATAAGTATGTTCCCTTTACATTATCGTCTTCAGAACATTGCGAGTAACGTCCCTTGCTCTGCTTCAACTTGTACTCATGTGGGGAAGCCTTCCAGCTGGCTTGCGGAAGGTCGGTGGTTCTACCCAGTTGCCGATTTGTGCCTGAAGCAGTGCATAAAGGACTTCTGGGGTCTTCCTCCACCTGTAATTAGCTGGACGTCGCGATATGACTGAAATACTGTTGAAAGCGACGTAAAATCAAAACAAATCAAATCAAATCAACTTGTACTATTCCGTGGTATACAGGTTTGCAAGTTTTACATCTATTACTTTTTATCTTGCTACTACAACTAAAACCACAAGATCATCAGATTTTCACTATTACTGTTGCTACTAGTTCAACTGCTACAACAACTACTGACTCTACTTCAGCTACTACTAAACTTTCTACTGCAACTACTACTACCACTTACACTACTACTGCTGCTACTATTGGTTGTTTAATCCACCGCTAATACCACTTCTTCCGTCAATACTTCATACAACTCTTCTGTTACTACATTTACTACTATTAATACTGCTATTACTTGAACTTCTACAACAGCAATCAATTCTACGATTTCTAATACTACTACTCCTACTACTTATGTTTTTGCTACTGCTGCTAGACTGATATAACTACTGTTACTATATTCTTCTGTTCACAATCATATTACTATCTTACTTTCCTACGATATCAATGTGTAATAAATACGATATCTGTCTGGGATCAGGACCCATCCATTTTGAGATGTGTTTAGTAGGTTAGACGTCGCTAATTAAACACTTATCCCTTTCTGGGCTACTCCATTGACTATGCAGTTATTTATAGATTATCATTGCATGGACGTGCTTCCAATGAAATGTCATAACAAAGATCTTTATCTTAACATACAGTAGAACTTCGATGTGTCGATGTTGAAGGGATCATCATAAAAAAATCGACACATCGAAGCCTCGACTCATGTTTACCTGATGTTCCCGCGATTTCTTTTTCAAATATACTTGATCTCCATAAAGCCGACATGTCCCTATGTTACCTGTTGATATTGATTATTTACAATTAAAAACATTCTAACAAAATTATGTCTGCCTCGTATCGCATCCAAACTGGATGCATATTTACTCATTTTACCAAAAACGATTCTTAAAGATGTACGTTAGGCGAAAATACGTTTCCCGTAACTCGATTTTCAGAAAAAAACAAAACGGTATGGACGGATGTCGCTTTTTATCTGCACACCGGTTCGTGTACCCATTCCAGTATATACATTCTCTCGAAACGCTGGAACCAGATTCAGGGGAAACCCTTTTCTTAAAATAGTAGCAATATCTCCTTAGAGGAATAAGGGTAATTGCATAACTATTGATGCTACACATTTGTGGATGGGTTCCGCTTGAGTTGTTCTTTGTCTTTTACACACATATTCCGGCATAAAAACATGGACCGAACTACGCATATGCTTTAACGTTCGGTTTATATTGACATTACACAAAACGAAATAAGGGTGTTATGATTAAGTCCGTGACGAATCAAATATGGAAAAGAGTTGATGAATCAAGGAATCCACGGGGCTTTTGACACATTTAGAAGGTGTTGGCCTGTTTGTCCTGAATAATTGGGTAGTCAGGTCATTCTGATTCACAACAATCAATCGAGTAAAGATGGTCACGGAGGTGTGAAAAACTCGACACACCAAATGCCGGTCAGTCAAATTTTGTACAGTCGAACATAAGATCGACACATCAAGAAACTCGACTCTTCGTGGTTCGACACATGGAAGTTCTACTGTATTATGAAAGTTATAGTCTACTATCTGGCTGAATGACCGTCAAGCCGACTGCACACTTAATCCCATTATCATCACCTATACTATTGAGCACTGCTAACATAGACAGCCGCAGTACCGGTCCAGACCGTGCACGTGTACCCGTAATGAAACCCTTGGATGGAGATGAGCAATTCGAGGTGCAAAATGTGCTCAATAACATTCCTGAACATCATCGGGGATTTGAAAAAAAAACTATTTATGTCGCTGGATCGGCGGGGACTCGAACTCCCTACCATTGTTATGAAAACCTAGCGCACTTCTAGCTCAAACATATGTGCTGACAAATAAGAGTAATTTAAATACTTGCTTTCATTGAAGCTCTAGATGTGCGTGGAATAGACCAAGATACAGTGCAAACCACTTAATCACGTTTTACTCAATATTTCTGTCACAAAAGAATTTTAAAAAATGAATGGTACTTCTCTCAGTGTTTCTCTTTATAGTTGTAAGAACACCAATTGATTTGGTGTGTTGTTAACGTCCATTTCTGCCACACATGTGCTAATTGGACACCAAGACAGGGACCGGATACGGAAACCCCGGGCGTGATGCCCTACTCTTATTATCGACAAAGTTCTTTTGTAAAGCACTGCTCCATCGGACCTCGGTTTATAAAGTCTCATCTGAAAAACTTAGTCCGACGAGGACAACTCACAAGCCCTGGTACCAAAGTCGATTGTTCTATTACTGTACATCGCCCGCCGGTGTAGGGACATCAATTAGCTGGGAATGCTTCGTAGTGTAGTTGAAAGATTTCCGAAAATTGTTTGCCTCAAAATATTATATTTTCAAAGGAATGTTAACTGTTTTTAGTTTTTTGTGTAATACATGGCTGTCAGCCAGATAGTAGATACAAAGCATTTCATTGAGCATAGAAAGGTCCAATGGTTAAACTATGTGGGTTGAAATGTCAAGTCCCTCTCAAGCTTTTGCCCATGTCAAAAGAAAACCAAACACTAGTCATGTTACTAAAGTCATGATATTTGTATATGGTACAAGACCCGCTGTTTTTCTTCATTTATTATTTAAAGAATATATAATATTGTATTGTTTTATGGACGTGAGAAAAAATCTTGGTCCTACTGTATGAGATCAAGACACGGCTTCATACTCAATTTCAATACATTCAAGTAAATATGTATTCTATGTACCGGGTATGCCTTATAATAGCACTACTGAATTTAAGAAACAAAATCAAATAGAGAAACTGACATGAATGTTCATCATTCATCATTTTCAAGCCAATAGTTGTAGTCCCTTCGCGAAATATATCATAACAACGGTGTCATGATGTCATAATACCTTAGATGTGTGTCTGGTGATCTTATGAAACGGGTCGCGCATTGGTTTTAGTAAATAAAACAGTTTTAAAAAGCCTACAATTTTAACATCACAACACATATTGGCGTTTACTTTGATTTTTTTCAACTACATTATATGATCCACTTTCGGTAATATGTTGACAAAGGCTACAGTTGGACATTCCGCACTTTACAACTTAATGTGTTTGGTTTATGGAGAATTTGGCTTGAGTTTATAATTTCTTGATGATTTGGAAGTTGTCTTTTACTTTTGATCAGTTTGGTTTCGTCAAGAAATAAATACGAAAGACTCAAGCAGGAAGCGCAACACAAACAATACACCCACCTCTCAAGCAGAACTCACACACAGTCATACCATAACAAACAAACACACACACACACACACACGCAATCCCATTCCTTCATCTACACACTAAATAGAAAACAACACGCAAGACAAACATAAAGCAAAGTGAATGTAGGAGCCCGCCTTCGTAAAGAACATTGCTCATTTTAGTGTCTGATTTAAGAATATGTAGACTGTTAGAAAAAATCCCAACCATTTCTGGATTTATTAAACTTTTCGTAGATTCGTATGGTGTTTTATCAGTTTTTTGTTTTATTTGTACTTTGCATAGTTGTTCTCTTGGGACTTTCTTAGCGTCGTTGAGTCCTGTGTCTTTAATTCGCTTTGGGTATTCTCTTGTTTTTAAATGTAGGTGAAGTTCAAATAATGTTTATATATTGTGTTGTGATCGGAAACAACGGTACATATTCGTCTTGCTAAAGTATATGGTATACTATTTATGGTGTGGTTGGGGTGACATGACTTGTAGTTAAGATATTGTTTAGAGTCAGTTGGTGTGAAGTATATATCGGTTCTTAAAGTTGTGTCAATTTTTATAATCAAAATGTCTAGGAAAGGAAGAGATTTATCGTCACATTCAATGGTAAATTGTATATCTGGATGTAAATTATTTAGAATACTGTGGAATCTTTCGAGGTCGCTTCTAGACATATCCCAAAACATAAAGCAATCATCAAGATAACGTTTCAAAAGTGTTTTAAGGTTGTTTCCAAAGTCTTCTACAAATTCTCTTTCCAATATTTCGTACGATAATTATTCGAGGTAAGCCAGAACAGGTGTAGCATATGAAGGTGCGAAGTTAGTTCCCATTGCTGTTCCGTTTACTTGAGTATAAAACGTACCATTAAATGTAAATATATTGTTCTCATGGATTACTTTTATGGCTTCTATAATAAAAGTGTTGTTAAATCGCCTATGTATTAGTTGAGGACATTTGTTTGACCAATAGTTAATTGCTTCTATACCTAAACGGTGCATAAATTTGTATACAGATTGGTGACGTCAAAATATATTTACCGCCTAAACGTGACGTTGCTTGTTGTAACGTCGTCGCAAATGAGGTTATTTTGCTCAGTCAATGTGAGCAATCTCAAGTTTTTATAGGGGCCCTGACATACTCACACTCAGAGAGTTTTTGAAATGGGTTTTACTAACCAAACTATCAAATTAAAGGTACGGGCCTCACATGAGACGTTTCAATGAATATTTGCACAGACAAAACCATCGTTCTAAGCATAGGTTGTACAAGATTTATCCGACTAAGTGTAAACACCCAAGCTAAGTCAAATAATGTCTTTAACACTTTGTTTCGCTAAAAGTCGTTTTCTTTAATTCCAAGTCGGTGCTGTATGACCTTTTTGTGTCGCAGTGCCGTAAAAATCAACTCAACTATCCATCCTGATTCCAATTTAGTTTGCAAATGTTTGGACTCAATAACAAATTCCAAACCATAAACATCGTGATACCAGTTGATTGCATAAAATGCAGTAACAACTGAACTATACGTACTAGAAGTTTGTATCAAAGACGCAAAAATATGGCAACCATTACAGGCCTAGCTAAACGTTTTTCCACTACCTAAACCGTTACACAAAGCCCTTTTCTGTAACGTCTCCGAGAGAGAGAACGCCTTTACCATCAGTACTTCAGGCAAGTCTTGTACGAGCGTAGATCATGCTTAAATGTAGTTATTAATACTCACAACATTAACAGTTACTATACAAAATCATAAAAACTTAAGATCCTTCTTAGCGTGCCAAACGTACAATGCTTGAAATAAACATCATTCAAATCAAGATATACGTACATGTAGACACTTGTCACAAATCTGGTAATGCCCTTGATAATGCCTTCTGGTTATAACAAAGTAATACAGCTTTATATCCCGACAATGCTGCCTGTTATCAAAATAATACTTTACTCTTAACTGGCACTGCTGCCTAAAAATACATAACTTTTCAAATAAATGCTTCTGAATCACATGGCAGTCCTAATCAAAATTTGTATAAGAAAAACAATGTTTTAAAGCAGTGTTGTTTTTTGTTTTTTTAGCTTAGCTGCTAATATTATCTATTTGATCAAAATCAAATCCCTTAACATATAAAGGGAGACACGTCTTGCTATATATAACCAATTTCAAAGCAGAGTTATTTCCCTCATACAATCACTGAAAATCACATTTCAGTGCTAACGTGCTGAAATGAAGATTTCTATTTCCAAAAGAGGCCTTTTTCCATTTCAACATATCACATATAACTCTTTCTGAATAGGCAAAATATCGAATGCACTACTTTTTTAATGAACAGAGAAATGGCACAAACATAGCAGATGTCCAATTAAGGTTGACTGGTACAGATTTCATAAACTTCGTTAAACATTTTCTAAATTCTTTTATAGAAATCTTCCTTTCATTAAGTATAGGTTAGTGTCTATTAGTCGATTTTAACAAAATTAAAAGTCAAACGAGGGGCACCCGAGCGACTTTTAATCTTTTGTTAAAATAGACTCATAGACACTAACCAATTTAGTGGTTGAAATTATTTTTTGGTACCGACAAAGAGCTATACCGTCAATTTGAAGTGACAAAACGTTTGTTCTTCCCAAAACACCATTTTTAAACAGTACCGATAAAGAGAAGTCAAAGGAAATGGACACGGCCGCACCCAAAGAAAAACCTGCGAATCAACCCAAATACGCATGCGCAGGATTAAATTTTTTAGTCGTTGTTTAGTTTTTGATAGTACTGACTTACAAAAATTGATCCTCGAATTTTTTTCAAAAATACTCAACTCTCATTGGTCAAAAAATAATTTCAAACACTAACAAATATAAATGTAACTTAAAGTATTTTCTGCGGCAAGGTATTTCACATCCGGAGTTTTATGGTGATGTAATTTACAGACTTCGTAAGATTCTTGGACATATGCATTTTCAAAACCTGTTTGTGAAACGTATTAGATCTTTCCTCAAAAAAGATTATGATCCAACTATATTGCTGCGCACTTCACGTTTGGTTATCGATCAATCTACAATTGATAACTATACTTTCCTCTTTGGTTGTGCGACGACAGACAGGGCTTAGCATTACATGATGATGTACATGTATCTCTAAAGCCGTCCTTAACCGGGAGAGTTATGTCGGATGTTCGTGCTTTGTTTTTTCTCTCCCTCTCTGTCGTACCCTGAACCCATCCATGTCTTACAGTTACTCGTGACTAATGACTAGTCGCTTGAGTACAATTCGACCGTTGCCAAAGTTGGTTATTTTTAGCACGGACTTAAATGTTAAATTCTTTCCAGTTTTACTAATAATCTTCTTGTCATAGAATTTTTGTTGGATGTTTTAAATGTATTTACTTACTGTGTTACGGGTCTTTTTGGTTGTAAGGTTGTGGAACAGGGTTTGTATATTATGTACACTCTTCGTCTTTATAGGTGAATATGGTAGATAAGAGTGAGGTTGGGCGCCCCTAAACCCAGGTTTACCCCCCCCCCCCCGTGGTTGTTAATGGTTGATTTTTAATTAATTATTGATTGCTACTGACCGTACCAAGGCGGACTCCTATGTTCACTTTGCTTTATGTTTGTCTTGCGTGTTGTTTTCTATTTAGTGTGTAGATGAAGGAATGGTATTGCGCGCGTGCGTGCGTGCGTGCGTGCGTGCGTTCGTGCGTGCGTGCGTGCGTGCGTGCGTGTGTGTGTGTGTGTGTTTGTTATGGTATGACTGTGTGTGTGTTCTGCTTGAGAGGTGGGTGTATTGTTCGTGTTGCGTTTCCTGCTTGAGTCTTTCGTATTTATCTATACTCCCCTCGCATTGTCTGTCTGCATTTTCTATGAATATCAATTTAATTTAAATAGAAATTGTAGCCACAACTTAATCAATTGTGTTTCCCTGAAACACTGAGAATGCATCTACCTCCTCTGAAGATGAATTCCAAAGTCAGGAATAGAACTTGTACGAACCAATCAACTTCTAGTGTGCCAAACTCTCTTTTGAAAATATGTATAAAACTTCAAATGAAAAAGTCCTCAATGGTCATAATCTACAATTCTAGAAATATAATATGCTTTCTCCTTTTGTGTCCTTGGAATGGATTCTACTTTAAGACATATCTAATTACTCATGCACAACGTGAATATCCTATAAGCAACTGACTGCAATTCTGCTTTCATAGAAGCCTTCGTCACAATGGATCGGATACCTTGGTTCTCCGTGAACCATTTAACTTTTTATTTTTCAAACAATGAACCAATGAGCTTAACACTTTGTCAACAACAACTAGTTCCCTCCAAGAAGAGGACTTAAGTGACTCTTCATCATACAACATACCATGACTAACGCGATTAAAGGTGTTCACGTCATACCATGCATAACCAGTCGAGCTTGAATCTGAAATAATCATAATCATTTCTTAAAACTTTCTTTACCGAGCGGTAATCTTAAGTCAATTTACTCGCCTTTAACAGGTCATTCTGGTTACCAACAGAATATCATTTTGCTGTATGAAGTTCATCACCAATGCCATCTTGGTCTAAAATCTTACTATACGCCGAAGTCTTGCATGAAAATATTTATCTTGTTGAGCATACATGTACTTGAAATTTCTACTTACCATATTACAATATAAATAGGAACTGTGTATATGTACGTTGCTAATAATATGGTTTAATTTATCTTATATCATATTGCGCGGCTCTGCGCGTGATTAACACTATTATTTAATTTTGGTAACACACAGAATTTTAATTACACTCTAGGACCAAATAATATTCATACGCGCTGTCAAAACAAAAAAATGGCGGACTCTGACCTAGCTAGCAATGATCGAGTGCCAATCGACGGAAGGGGACTAAACAATAAAATCAACGGTATTCACTATTCAGAACTCGGCGCATTTTATACGGTACGGATCCTACGGCACAACTGACCACGAGTAGCTGCAGCTTACCGAGAGTCAAACCAAACCAGTACGTCAGACGAAGCCCCAAGGGACGCAACGTCCGAACTGTTCCGCCTTAAGTTTTTTCATATCATAGAAGTCGTGATCGCTGTCCTGTTAGTATCATAATCTACACGATCTTAAACCATTAATGCAGAAAGATTACCTACCGGCTACTCTGGTCCCAGCCATCCTTTCACGATTCAAAGCTGAATGACAACAATCCAGTCCAATCAAATAATGCAGTCGACATCTCGTTTATATTATCTAAATCCATCACAGCTCAAATAGATTTCGAAAATGTTATATATTCCAACACAGTTCGTAGCGAATAGTCTCCTATTCATGAACAATCCTATGCCACCGTTAGTACAGAATTTAGGTAATCAACCCTAGATACATGTCTCTGGCAGTTTCAACATTTTTGGCTCTCCGATTTACGGTGGTGGAAATTTCAATATTCACAATAGCACAGAAGGGCCGAAACGAAGACGGGTTTTACACCAAATCGATAGTGACAGGGATGAGTAGAAATTCAAAAACTGTGTTTGTGTCTTCGTTCAAAATGTTGAAATAAAGATACGACGCGGACTTTACACAGCCTAATAATGCTAGTAGAGTGACGTCACGACTGTGTTTCATTTTATGGGAAATATGTGTGACGTTATGATGTGACGTTCTTAACTGTAACTTAAAATGTTTTTCGACGTGATTTTTAATCACCTTTTACAGTTTACTTAATTATCAGAAAGATTCTAAATC